>JARQOD010003035.1:0-47109 GCA_033576555.1 Oophaga sylvatica
TTTAATGTCCAATGCTGCACAGAAATTTTGCCAAAACCTTGAATGAATTGCACCCCTCGATCCGAAATAACCTCATCCGGTACTCCATGTAAGCGAAACACATCTTTAATCATCAAATCTGATGTCTGTTTTGCAGTGGGTAAGCCGACACAAGGGATAAAATGAGCTGCCTTTGTTAAACGATCAACCACCACTAGAATGGTGTTCTTCCCTTGAGAGGTTGGTAACTCCACAATGAAGTCCATAGAAATGGATCCCCACGGGCGGGACAGGGTGGGAAGGGGTTGCAACAGACCAGTTGGTGAGGAGCGAGGTGTTTTGCATCTTGCACAGACTTCACATGAAGTGACATAGTTTAAAACATCTTTCCTGTAAGTGGGCCACCAAAAGAAACGAGAAAGAAATTCCTGTGTCTTTAGAATTCCTCTATGCCCAGCTATCTTGGAATCGTGGATGAGTTGCAATACTCTCAATCTGACTGTTTCAGGTATATACAGACATTGTCCCTGAATCCACACACCATTCTTAAAGACAAGACTTACGTCCCTTGGGGGTTGTGCCAACAAGGAATCCGCATGGTATGCTTCCTTGATGTCCTTAAGTAGGTCTTGATTATGAATCACTCCCAGGAATCTAGAGTCAGGAAGAATAGTCTTAGGAGGAGTAAGTAGACGGGTCTCTGCTGAATGAATCCTAGAGAGTGCATCAGCCTTTCCATTGCGCGATCCTGGCCTATAAGAAATTACAAAATTAAATTGGTTTAGGAAAAGATTCCAGCGAGCCTGGCGAGGAGTCAGGCACTTAGCCGACCTGATAAATTCAAGGTTACGATGGTCTGTCAGGACGACTATTTGCTGTGCAGCTCCCTGAAGAAGGTGTCTCCATTCTTTGAAGGCGGCAATAATGGCCAACAACTCTCTATTGCCCACATCGTAGTTCCTCTCAGCCGAAGACAACTGCTGGGAAAAGAAGGCACAGGGATGCAAGACATTCTTCTCACCTGTTCTCTGAGAGAGTATAGCTCCAACGGCACAGTCTGAAGCATCCACCTCTATTATGAAGGCAAGTTCGGGGTTGGGATGTACTAAGATAGGTGCGGTGGTAAATTTATCCTTTAGACGGGAAAATGCTTCCTGGGCTTAGGGGGTCCAGGAGAACCTAGACTCTTTCCGGGTAAGTTGGGTGATAGGTGACACTACCTCAGAGAAATTCCTAATGAAACGTCTATAGAAGTTGGCAAACCCGATGAAGCGCTGCACCTCCTTCACATTTCTAGGAATTGGCCAATCCTTGATGGCTTGGGTCTTGCTTCCATCCATACTAATTCCTTGTGTAGACAGTACATACCCCAGAAATTGAATTTCGGTCTTATGGAATTCACACTTTTCAAGTTTGATGTAAAGATGGTTTTGTCTTAGACGTTCTAAGACCATTCTCACATGTCCATGATGTTCCTCTGTGGAGTTAGAAAAAATTAGAATATCATCCAAATAAATCACCACGAATGTATCTAGGAGATCCCTGAAGATGTCATTCACAAGTGTTGGAAAGTGGCTGGGGCAGTACTCAGACCAAAAGGCATAACTAGATATTCAAAGTGTCCATAGCGTGACCTGAATGCAGTCTTCCATTCATCCCCAGGTCTAATACGGACCAAGTTATAGGCCCCACGGAGATCCAGTTTAGAGAAAATTTTGGCATGCCGCACTCTCTCCAATAACTCAGGGATTAAAGGCAATGGATAACGGTTTCTAATAGTAACCTTATTGAGTTCCCTATAGTCTACGCAGGGTCTCAGAGATCCATCTTTCTTCTTCACAAAGAAGATGGGTGCACCTGCAGGAGATGAAGAGGGGCATATGAAGCCCTTGGCTAGATTTTCGTCTATGTAATCCTTTAAAGCCTTTAGCTCGGGCCCCGCCAGGGGGTAGATCTTACCAAAAGGTATCTCTGCTCCAGGCAATAATTCAATTGGACAATCATATGGACGGTGAGGGGGAAGCTGGTCAGCGTTCTTCTTGTCACATAAATCCACATAGTCCTGGTATACAGCTGGTAGTTCAGGGACTGACATGGTTCCTTTAGGAACAGAGCAAGCTGAAACTTCTGGACTCATCTGTTTCTCTGGAAAGTGTAATTCCTTGGTCTCCCAGTTAATGGTAGGGTTCTGAGCCTGCAGCCATGGTAGCCCTAGAATAATGGGAAAGTGGGGAGAAGAGATAAGCATAAAGGACAGTTTCTCTTGATGATCTTTACCCATAAGGACCCTCAAAGGCTCCGTTTCCTGATCCACTGGTCCAGAGGTCAGCAGGGAGCCATCCACAGTCTCCATCTGTACTGGAGTAGCCTTCTTCACTGAACGTATCCCCTGTTTCAGAGCAAAGGAGATATCCATAAAATTTCCACTTGCCCCTGAGTCGATCATAGCAGAGCTAGACACCCAGACTGAGTCAACCCAGAGTTTGATGGAAAGGAAGCAATGAGAATTGTTTTTCTTACAACTCAGCTGGGACACCGCTGAGGAAACTTGAAAAATTGCAGCGTTTACACAGTCATCGTCCTCAGAAGTAACGGAGTTTAAGTCCGAGAAATCAATATCTGTTGCTGCAGATCTCTCTGGAGCCTGAGGCTCGGACCTGACAGATCTCCTCTCGCAACACTCACAGTGAATGACTGCTGCAGTAGTCTTACGAGAACGGCTGGGGCAGTTTATAATGAAGTGCCCTGACTTACCACAGTAGAAACATAGATTTTCCTTTAAACGATGTTCTTTGCGTGCATCACTAACCCGTCTTTGTAAAGAGTTCACCTGCATGGGTTCAGGTTCCCATGTGATCCTACTCAAAGGTTCCTTAGCTGGGGAGGAAGGTAGGAAAAGGTTAGTGCGATTACTTTCGAACCATCTCTCTTGCCTGCGTTCAGTCAGACGAGCATCAATATGGATGCAGTAGTTAATAAAGTCACCTAACGCAGTGGGAGGGTCGGCACGAGCAAGTTCATCCTTAATCAGTGGAGACAACCCTTTTCGAAAAATAGATTTTTTGGCGGAACTGTCCCAAGTGGTATCGAGGGCCCATCTCCTGAAATCCAAGGCATATTCGGCTACTGAGCGCTTACATTGGCGCAAAGTTAACATGGCTGCTTCAGCTGTTGCACCTCGATTGGGGTCATCAAACACCTGCCCATGGCTGAAATGAAAGCATCAAGATGATCCAAACATTCATCCTCAGTCTCAATCAGAGGGTTTGCCCACATCAAAGCCTTGTTGGTAAGCAACATGATTATAGTAAGCACTTTAGATCGTTCAGTGGGAAATTGTGAAGCATGTGCAGAAAAAAAAAAGATTGCATTGGTTAATAAATCCCCTGAATTTCTCACGTTCACCGCCAAAATGAAAAGGGGGTAACTTGGGAATCCCAGAACTCGGGGTTATGGCAGGAGCCTGGACTCGTTCCTCTAGAACCTCAATCCTGGCTCGTAAATCCTGGGTAGTTTCTCCAAACACTTGCAAATTGTGATTAGTGAGGTCCTGTAGGTTTGCAAAACGGGTCTTTATAGTCTGTATATCTGCAAGGATTGTATCAGTCACTCCGCAAAGCTCCTTTATGCGAGCCTCCATCTTCCAGATCTTTTAAGACAGGAGTACTGGAAGGAGAAGAGAAAAAAAAAAAAAAAAAACAATAGTGTTTACCTGTGGTAACACTGCAGAGTAAAATTAAGGGAATTGCTCACCTGGAATGGTTGTGAGAAGTCACAACCACTGTCATCACAGAAAGTATAACCGGACATCTGATATCCACAGTCACAGCAGACACAGCCTTCCCAGACCCAGCAGACACTAACGTTTGGCTTCAGAATCTTGTAATGTATGGTGTACAGTTCATATAGCGTCTTGTGCTTGGGTGCGAGGAAAACACATGAGACACAGGTTTGATATAGAAGGACTTGTATTACTTCATACAAGTGGCAAAAATGGTCACACAGTTTGCAGGTACAGAAGCAGGAGACACAGCAGGCCAGAGTAACTTAAGCTCAGCAATAACTCTCCACAACAGGTTCAGGATCTCTTCTCTGTTACCGTAATTCCATGCAAACGTGGATTTATCAAATAGCAGGTTTCCAGAGTCCACAAGTGTTCCAAAGTTCCTCAGTAGGAAATAGCTGGAGTACAAAGTCCAAGGTTTTCCAGGAGTCAGGTCACAGGCTCACTGCAGGCTTGATTCTGAAGCACTGATTGCTCAGCTGAGGCTGCTTAAGAAGCAAGAGGGAGAGAATCAGGGCGGGAACATGAAAGCTGGAAACTCCATATTGACTGAGGGCAAGATAGCTGCAGCAAGACAGAAAGCAAAATGGCCGATGGAAAAACTGAGTTTCAAGAAACATGTACAAAGAACCTTACACATACACACATGGATGAGTAAGCATGGCCAAGGGCGTTACTGTCACGGGTGTGTCGCTGCGAAATCGTCGCGATTGCACACCCTGACTTCTCACAGCTGAGTTTCTGGTGCTGGGTGTTTTTCGGCAGAGAGGGAGTTAATTCTTCCTCTCTCTGTGCTGGACTAGACCAGCCTCGCTCAGCTGCAATTAATGTTGTGATAATTGGTTTCCTTCAAATACCTGCCTGTCTGCTGGGGAAGTGTCGATGAAAGCATTCATGCAGACCAGCAGAGCGGATCGTTGTATGGTGAAGGCTGAAGTTAAGAGTACCTGTGTGGTCTTTTCCCCCTCCTCGCTTTATCATTTATCTCCATACCCGTTGGTGTCCCCTCTGTTTCCTGTGGTGTGATTTTTGTATGCAAGGTGGATTTTAGTTTACCCCTTGTACTGTCTCGTTCGTTTATTACTGTGTTTAGGCATATACCTACCAGTCCCCGGTGTGTGATCAGGGTCCTTCTCAGGACTGGATCACTGAGGTTCAGGGATCCTCAGGAGGTAGGGATTACGCTGGTGGCCTGGACCTCTGTACCATTAACAGTACCTCCAGGTAGAGGGATTAGTCAGGACCCCAGCTTAGGGTCAGCATAGACCCCAGACCTCCTGTATGCAGTAACAGCGTGACATTTTCACCGAACACTAAAGATTTTCTCCAGTCACCATGGATCCACTAGTCAGTCTAGCTCGGCAGTTGCAGAGTCTGTCCATGGAGCTGGCGGACGTTAAGTCCAAGGTTTTGTACCCCCCGGAGCAGGCCGGACCTGAACCTAAAGTAGCTCTCCCTGACAGATTCACTGGGGGGCGGGACAAGTTTTTTGCTTTCCGGGAGGCATGTAAATTGTACTTCCGGCTGCGACCCCGGTCATCTGGGAGTGAGGAACAAAGGGTGGGGATTGTCATCTCGCTCCTACAAGGAGACCCCCAATCCTGGGCGTTCGCTCTCCCCCGGGCTCCCCAGCTCTCCAGTCAGTGGATGGGTTTTTTACGGCTCTGGGTCTTGTGTATGATGACCCGGATCGGGTCTCCCTTGCTGAATCTAAGTTACGTAGGATCCAGCAGGGAGATCGTCCGGCAGAGGAATTCTGTTCGGAGTTCTGTAGATGGGCCACGGACACCCAGTGGAATGACCAGGCTCTTAGGAGCCAGTTTTGTCAAGGTTCGTCCCCTGGTAAATGGCATCCGTGCGCCTTCTTCTCTAAAAAATTGTCGTCCGCTGAGAGGAATTATGATGTCGGCAATAGGGAACTCTTGGCCATTAAGTTGGCTTTTGAGGAGTGGCGTCATTTTTTGGAGGGGGCAGTCCACCCGGTCACCGTCATTACCGATCACAAAAACCTGCTATATTTAGAGTCCGCTAAACGTCTGAATCCCAGACAAGCTAAGTGGTCGTTGTTTTTTACCAGGTTTAATTTTGTCGTCACATATCGTCCTGGGTCAAAAAATGTTAAGGTGGATGCCTTATCTCGCTGTTTCCCAGGGGCTGGGAATACGGAGGACCCGGTTCCGGTCCTTCAGGAGGGGTTGTGGTGTCGGCAGTATGCTCTGAGCTTGAGGAGGAGGTATTGGAGGCTCAGGGGGACGCCCCTGTAGGACCTCCAGGGAGACTGTTTGTTCCAAATCAGTTGCGACAAAAGGTGATCGAGGCACACCATAATTCTGCTTTGGCAGGACACCCAGGGAGTAAAGCAACTGAGGATCTCCTCTCGCGCCGGTTTTGGTGGCCTAACTTACATAGGGAGGTGGTAACTTTTGTTGCGTCCTGTGAGGTTTGTGCGCGCTCTAAGACCCCACATACCCGTCCGTCGGGGACCCTCTTACCTTTGAAGATTCCGGAGCGTCCGTGGACTCATCTGTCTATGGACTTCATTACGGACCTCCCGCCATCTTCGGGTAAAACAGTCATACTCGTTGTAGTGGACAGGTTCAGCAAGATGGCACATTTTATCGCTCTTCCTGCTCTTCCTAATGCTAAAACTCTTGCGCAGGTGTTTATTGGGATGATTGTAAGGCTTCACGGGGTACCCTCCGATGTGGTGTCGGATCGGGGGTCTCAGTTTGTGTCCAAATTCTGGAAAGCATTTTGTACACGGCGGGGGATGCAGTTGTCATTTTCATCGGCTTTTCACCCGCAGACCAATGGTCAGACAGAGCGTCTGAACCAGAGCTTGGAGACATATCTCCGGTGTTTTGTGTCAGAGAACCAGGAGGACTGGGCTTCTTTCTTGTCTTCGGCGGAATTTGCTCTAAATAATAGGCGGAGCGAGTCCACTGGTAAGTCCCCGTTTTTTGGGGCATATGGTTTTCACCCCCAGTTTTGTACTTTCAATAGGGGGGGCTCTTCTGGGGTTCCTGAGGAGGAACGATTTTCGTCGTCACTTGCTTCAGTGTGGAGAGGAGTGCTGAATAATCTGAGTACTATGGGGAACCGATACAAACGTATGGCTGATAGGAGGAGAGTGTCTGGTCCGGACCTAAGTGTGAACGATCTGGTATGGTTGTCTACCAAAAATATAAAACTTAAGGTTCCCTCCTGGAAACTGGGTCCCAGGTTCATCGGGCCATACAAGATCAGTGCTATAATTAATCCGGTTGCATTCCGTCTTGACCTCCCTCCTACATTTAACCCCTCTCTGACATTAGACGTACTATCCCGTCCATAAAACCCGTGCCATTCTGACCATGGACGGGATAGTACGTCATAGGCGATTAGCTGCGCTCCCGGAGGGAGCGCAGCTAATCGCCGCCGGGTGTCAGCTGATTATCACAGCTGACACCCGTGACTGTGTGTCAGGAGCGGTCACGGACCGCTCCCAGCACATTAACCCCTTGCACACCGCGATCAAACATGATCGCGGTGTACTGGGGGCACAGGGGAGGATCGCGCAGGGTGGGGGCTCCCTGCGCGCCCCCCTGAGACCCTCAGACCAGCGCGATGTGATCGCGCTGCTCTGAGGGCTTCCTCCCTCCCAGGACCCGGATCCAAGATGGCGCTGGGGTCCTGGAGGGAGGCGGCTTCCTCAGTGCCTGCCGAGAGCAAGCATGAGGAAGCGTCCTGCACTGCCTGTCACATCGCTGGTGTGACAGAGTGCTGTGCACACTGTCACACCAGCGATCTGATGAAATACAGTGATGTCCCACCCTGGGACAAAGTAAAAAAGTAAAAAAAAGTAAAAATAAACATGTGTAAAAAAAAATCCAAAATAAAAAAAAAATAAAAAAAATATTCCCCAATAAATTCATTACTTATTGTAAATAAAAAAAATAAAACAATAAAAGTACATATATATGGTATCGCCGCGTCCGTAACGACCCCCCCTATAAAAATGTCCCACTAGTTAACCCCTTTTGTGAACCCCTTAAAAAATAAAAAATAAAAACGAAGCAAAAAATCAGTGCTTTATCATCATACCGCTGAACAAAAAGTGGAATAACACGCGATCAAAAAGACGGATATAAATAAACATGGTACCGCTGAAAACGTCATCTTGTCCCGCAAAAAACGAGCCATCACACAGCATCATCAGCAAAAAAATAAAAAAGTTATAGCTCGCAGAATAAAGCGATGCAAAAATAATTATTTTTTATATAAAATTGTTTTTATTCTATAAAAGCGCCAAAACATAAAAAAATTATATAAATGAGGTATCGCTGTAATCGTACTGACCCGAAGAATAAAACTGCTTTATCGATTTTACCATACGCGGAACAATAAAAACGCCTCACCCAAAAGAAATTCATGAATTGCTGATTTTTGTTCATTCTAACCTCCCAAAAATCGAAATAAAAAGCGATCAAAAAATGTCACGTGCTCAAAAATGGTACCAATAAAAGCGTCACCTCATCCCGCAAAAATTAAGACCTCACATGACATTGTGGGCCAAAATATGAAAAAATTATAGCTCTCAAAATGTGGCGATGCAAAAAACTACTTTTTGCAATAAAAAGCGTCTTTTAGCGTGACAGCTGCCAATCATAAAAACCGCTATAAATAATAAATCAAACCCCCTTTATCACCCCTTAGTTAGGGAAAAATAATAAAATAAAAAAAATGTATTTATTTCCATTTTCCCATTAGGGTTAGGGTTAGGGTTTCGGCTAAAGTTAGGGTTAGGGTTGGCGCTAAAGTTAGGATTAGAGTTAGAGTTTGGATTAGGGTTAGGGTTGGGATTAGGGTTGGGACTAGGGTTAGGGGTGTGTTGGGGTTAGGGTTGGAGTTAGAATTGGGGGTTTCCGCTGTTTAGGCACATCAGGGGCTCTCCAAATGTGACATGGCGTCTGATCTCCATTCCAGCCAATTCTGCTTTGAAAAAGTCAAACGGTGTTCCTTCACTTCTGAGCTCTGCCATGCGTCCAAACAGTAGTTTATCCCCACATATGGGGTATCAGCGTACTCTGGACCCCAAGAGTTATTGTGAAATTTGTCCTATTTCTTCTGTTACCCTTGGGAAAATAAAAAACTGGGGGCGAAAATATTATTTTTGTAAAAAAAATAAGATTTTTTTGTTTTTACGGCTGTACATTATAAACTTCTGTGAAGCACTTGGGGCTTCATAGCGCTCACCACACATCTAAATAAGTTCCTTGTGGTGTCTATTTTCCAAAATGGGGTCACTTGTTGGGGATTTCCACTGTTTAGGCGCATCAGGGGCTCTCCAAATGCGACATGACGCCCCCAGACCATTCCATCAAAGTCTGCAATCCAAAACGTCACTACTTCCCTTTCCGAGCCCTGACATGCGCCCATACAGTAGTTTTCTCCCACATATTGGGTATCAGCGTACTCAGGACAAATTGGACAACAACTTTTGGGGTCCAATTTCTCCTGTTACCCTTGTGAAAATAAAATATTGGGGGCGAAAAAAATCATTTTTGTAAAAAAAAAAGGATTTTTTATTTTTAACGGCTGTGCGTTATAAACTTCTGTGAAGCACTTCGGGGTTCAAAGTGCTCACCACACATCTAGGTAAGTTCCTTGTGGGGTCTATTTTCCAAAATGGGGTCACTTGTGGGGGGTTTCCACTGTTTAGGCGCATCAGGGGCTCTCCAAATGCGACATGACGCCCCCAGACCATTCCATCAAAGTCTGCAATCCAAAACGTCACTACTTCCCTTTCCGAGCCCTGACATGCGCCCATACAGTAGTTTTCTCCCACATATTGGGTATCCGCGTACTCAGGACAAATTGGACAATAACTTTTGGGGTCCAATTTCTCCTGTTACCCTTGTGAAAATAAAATATTGGGGGCGAAAAAATCATTTTTGTAAAAAAAAAAAGGATTTTTTATTTTTACGGCTGTGCGTTATAAACTTCTGTGAAGCACTTCGGGTTCAAAGTGCTCACCACACATCTAGATAAGTTCCTTGTGGGGTCTATTTTCCAAAATGGGGTCACTTGTGGGGGGTTTCCACTGTTTAGGCGTATCAGGGGCTCTCCAAATGCGACATGACGCCCCCAGACCATTCCATCAAAGTCTGCAATCCAAAACGTCACTACTTCCCTTCCGAGCCCTGACGTGCACCCATACAGTAGTTTTCTCCTACATATTGGGTATCAGCGTACTCAGGACAAATTGGACAACAACTTTTGGGTTCCAGTTTCTTCTGTTACCCTTGTGAAAATAAAATATTGGGGGCGAAAAAATCATTTTTGTAAAAAAAAAAAAGGATTTTTTATTTTAAGGCTGTACGTTATAAACTTTAGTGAAACACCTGGGGTTCAAAGTTCTCACCACACATCTAGATAAGTTCCTTGAGGGTCTAGTTTCCAAAATGGTGTCATTTGTGGGGGGTTTCCACTGTTTAGGCAGATCAGGAGCTCTCCAAACACGACATGGCGTCCAGCCAATTCTGCGTTGAAAAAGTGAGACGGCGCTCCTTCCCTTCCAAACTCTGCCATGCACCCAAACAGTGGTATACCCCCACATATGGGGTATCAGTGTACTCAGGACAAATTGCACAATAACTTTTGGAGTCTTGTTACCCTTGGAAAAATAAAAATTCGGGTGAAAAGATCATTTTTGTGGAAAAAATATGATTTTTAAATTTTACGGCTCTACGTTATAAACTTGTGTGAAGCACTTGAGGGTTCAAATTGCTCACCAAAGATCTAGATAAGTTCCTTAGGGGGTCTAGTTTCCCAAATGGGGTCATTTGTGGGGGGTTTCCACTGTTTAGGCACATCAGGGGCTCTCCAAATGCAACATGGCATCCAATCTCAATTCCAGCCAATTTTGGTTGGAAAAAGTCAAATGGTGCTCCTTCCCTTCCGAGCTCTGCCGTGCGCCCAAACAGTGGTACCCCCCCACATATGGGGCATCAGCGTACTCAGGACAAATTGGACAACAACTTATGTGGTCCAATTTCTCCTGATACCCTTGGGAAAATAAAAAATTAGTGACTAAAAGATAATTTTTGTGGGAAAAAAATAGGATTTTTTATTTTCATGCCCGGGCATTATAAACTTGTGTGAAGCACTTGGGGGTTCAAAGTGCTCACCAAAGATCTAGATAAGTTCCTTAGGGGGTCTAGTTTCCAAAATGGTGTCACTTGTGGGGGATTTCCACTGTTTAGGCTCATCTGGGGCACTGCAAACGGAACATGACCCCCATCAACGTCTGCATTCCAAAACGTTACTACTTCCTTTCCAAGCCCTGCCGTGCGCCCAAACAGTTTTCCACCCCCACATATGGGGTATCAGCGTACTCAGGACAAATTGGACAACAACTTTTGGGGTCCAATTTCCTTGGGAAAATTCAAAAATTTAGGACTAAAAAATCATTTTTGTGGAATTTTTTTTTTTTTTTTCACACCCAGGCATTATAAACTTTTGTGAAACACTTGGGGGTTTAAAGTGCTCACAACAGATCTAGATAAGTACCTTAGGGGGTCTAGTTTCCAAAATGGTGTCACTTGTGGGGGGTTTCCACTGTTTAGGCGCATCAGAGGTTCTCCAAGCGCGACATGGCGTCCAATCTCAACTCCAGCCAATTTTAGTTTGAAAAAGTCAAACGGCGCTACTTCCCTTACGAGCTCTGCCGTGTGCCCAAACAGTGGTTTTCCCCACATATGGGGTATTGGCGTACTCAGGAGAAATTGCATAACAACCTTATCTGCCCATTTTCTCCTTTTACCCTTGTGAAAATAAAAAAAAAGTTTGTAAAAGATCATTTTTGTGGCTAAAAAGTTAAATGTTCATTTTTTCCTTCCACGTTGCTTTAGTTCCTGTGAAGCACCTGAAGGGTTAATAATCTTCTTGAATGTGGTTTTGAGTACCTTGAGGGGTGCAGTTTTTAGAATGGTGTCACCTTTGGGTATTTTCTGCCATATAGACCCCTCAAAGTGACTTCAAATATGAGGTGGTCCCTAAAAAAATGGCTTTGTAAATTTTGTTGTAAAAATGAGAAATCGCTGGTCAACTTTTAACCCTTATAACTTCCTAACAAAAAAAAATTTTGATTCCAAAATTGTGCTGATGTAAAGTAGACATGTGGGAAATGTTATTTCTTAACTATTTTGTGTTACATATTTCTCTGTTTTAAGGGAATAAAAATTCAAAGTTTGAAAATTGCTAAATTTTCAAAATTTTCGCCATATTTGCGTTTTTTTCAAAAATAAACGCAAGTTATATGGAAGAAATTTTACCACTAACATGAAGTACAATATGTCACGAGAAAACAATCTCAGAATCGCGAAGATCCGTTGAAGCGTTCCAGAGTTATAACCTCATAAAGAGACAGTGGTCAGAATTGTAAAAATTGGCCCGGTCATTAACGTGCAAACCACCCTTGGGGGTGAAGGGGTTAAAATTCATAATGTGTTCCACAGATCGTTGCTTAAGAGGTATGTGGCGCCGGTGATACCTTCACCTTTACCTCCTCCTCCTGTGGTGGTCAATGGTAACTTGGAGTTCCAGGTGTCGAGAGTCATCGATTCACGTCTTAATCGCCGGTCCCTTCAGTACCTTGTTCATTGGAGGGGGTATGGTCCTGAGGAGAGGACGTGGGTTTCTGCGTCGGATATTAACGCAGACCGATTGGTTCGGGCCTTCCATACTACTCACCCAGATAAACCCGGCCCTGAGGGTCCGGAGGCCCCTCGTAGAAGGGGGGGTACTGTCACGGGTGTGTCGCTGCGAAGATCGTCGCGATTGCACACCCTGACTTCTCACAGCTGAGTTTCTGGTGCTGGGTGTTTTTCGGCAGAGAGGGAGTTAATTCTTCCTCTCTCTGTGCTGGACTAGACCAGCCTTGCTCAGCTGCAATTAATGTTGTGATAATTGGTTTCCTTCAAATACCTGCCTGTCTGCTGGGGACGTGTCGGTGAAAGCATTCATGCAGACCAGCAGAGCGGATCGTTGTGTGGTGAAGGCTGAAGTTAAGAGTACCTGTGTGGTCTTTTCCCCCTCCACGCTTTATCATTTATCTCCGTATCCGTTGGTGTCCCTCTGTTTCCTGTGGTGTGATTTTTGTATGCAAGGTGGATTTTAGTTTACCCCTTGTACTGTCTCGTTCGTTTATTACTGTGTTTAGGCATATACCTACCAGTCCCCGGTGTGTGATCAGGGTCCTTCTCAGGACTGGATCACTGAGGTTCAGGGATCCTCAGGAGGTAGGGATTACGCTGGTGGCCTGGACCTCTGTACCATTAACAGTACCTCCAGGTAGAGGGATTAGTCAGGACCCCAGCTTAGGGTCAGCATAGACCCCAGACCTCCTGTATGCAGTAACAGCGTGACAGTTACATCTCTCAGACTGGGCATTGGGTGACTCTGGTGGCTGTGGGGACAGGCGCTACTCCACAAGTCTTGGAATCCCCCAAGGCTTGCAACACAAATCTCTACATTTAACACTTCCTCCATTGCTTCTGCCTCCTCTATTTCCTCTAGGACCTCCACCTGCGCCCTCAACCTCTGCCTTAATGAGACACGTGTTCCAACAGTGCAGTGCGAATCCCCACCACCTCCGTACTGCACAGCGAGGGCTCACCGCAATCAGGCAGTAATAAAATTGATATGCCTTGGAGATTGCAGTCATACAGCTGAAGGGTTGTGGACGGCTCTCCAGGCTGAGTTTGATCAATGACTATCTCCACTAAACCTGCATCCAGGGAACGCCGTGTCCAATAACGGTGTACTATCTGCAACATGATCCCCGTATAGTTATGATTAGGAATAATGCTGACTACCGGGTTGCCACTCATGTTATAAAACCAAATTTTACCAGATGATTCCTAATCTAGAATGGGACCCGCGAATGCTGGAGTATCAAAACACGCTTTTACTACAAGACAGCAGTGAAGCACACAGTTCGCATAACAGCTCTAGATTTCCAACCTCTGGTGCGTCAATTCATCAACACCAAAACATTAGCAGCAGCAGTGGTGGAAGTGGAAGAAGCAATTTCTGTGAGTCCTTTGACACTTATTTTACACTAACTTGTGCACCAGCACAACAGAGTCCAAGTTTTACACGTTGTGAACGAATGGAGAGGATGGTGCAGGAGTATCTAGAACTGAATAACAATACCATCAGGGAGGCTTTGGACCCTTTCACATTTTGGTCTTCCAAAATGGATGAGTGGCCTGAGCTCACCTCACACGCCTTGGAGGTTTTATCGTGCCCGGCAGCCAGTGTTCTCTCAGAACGAGTCTTCAATGCTGCTGATGGTGTCCTGACAGATAAGCGCATCTGGCTGTCCCCTGAAAGTTAAGACCACGTATCTTTCATCAAGATGAACAAGTCATGGATCTCCAAGGACTTTTGCACCCCAATCGCAGACTGTACAGACTAGGTGATATTGCATTTTTTAGTGTGATGCATTAATGTCACGTAACTGCATATGTGATATCTTTAGTTTGGCTTCTGTGCCTGCTGTGGCTGTTTCTGGTATCACTGTGACATGCCTCATCTATCTGAGGGCTACAAAGTGTGCTTTTGAGTCTTCCATTCACCTTAATTTGCTGTGTGTTACCCTGTCTCTAAACACTATTTAGGGGTAAAAAATTAAAAAATACAGGCCACATATTGAACAGTCATGTGCTTAACCTCGTGGTTCAGCGGTTTCTCAAAACCTACGTGGAGCTGCCTGATCTGCTTGTGAAAGTACGCACCTGTGTGCCCATTTTAGAAAGTCAGCTACAGCTCAAGCCAGCCTAGCTGTGCTTCAACAGCATTTGCAGCTTCAAGCTCACCGACTGGTGTGTGATGTCCCCACATGTTGGAACTCTACACTGCATATGCTGGAAAGGATTTGTGAGCAGAAGAGGGCAATTGTTGAGTACCAGCATCAACAAGGGCGTCGGTATTCAGTTCAGACTCCACACATAAGACCTCAGTAGTGGACATGGATGTCAGACATATGTACCATCTATAACAACCCTGCTGGCATCACTGCATGGCCTCCCATCCCCCGCCTGCCTTACACAATATTTTACTCACTACTCCTGGCCATGCTGTGAGTTCTGCCTTCTGCCAGCTCCATGCTGTGTACGTCATGTCTCCTGCCTGCTCTTTGCATACTTCCTGGCTGTGTACATAGGGGGGTGGCGCCGGCACTTCCTGGTTCTTATAGAGTCAGTGTGCACCTTTGTAAGGTGTCCCCAGCCAATTGCCAAGAAATCTCCGGTACTTAAGGCATCCCTGCCCATAGGATTAGGCCTGAGCAATGCTTTATCTCAGTCAGTGTCTTCTGCTGAGCTACCAGGTCCTGTCCTGTTTTCTGCCTTCTCTGGGGGCTTAATACCCCGACCTGTTACTGTGCTTACATACCTTGGTCTATACCTGTGTTTCTTGCTTAGTCCGCCAACCTGGGGGCAGAATACCCAGGCCTTCATCCTTAGTTCTTGTACCTGTTCCTGTACCTGACCTTGTCTGTACTCAGTCCTATTTCTGTGTCTGTGGTATCCTTGTCTGTAGCCCTTCCCACCTGCTGTGTGTATCCTTGTGTCTACTGTGGTTCTGTTCTGCTCGCCGCACCTAGGGCCTCTGCTCTCTTCGCCTCACCTACCGGCTCCGCTCTGTTCAGTGCACCTAGCGGCTCTGCTGTTTGCCGCACCTAGAGGCTCTGCTCACCGCACCTAGCGGCTCTGCACTTGCTCTGCCTACCTGTAGTTCTACTCTGCACTTGCTCCGCCTACCTTCGGTTCTGCTCTGCACTTGCTCCCCCTACCTGCGGTTCAGCTCTGCACTTGTCCCGTCTACTTGTGGTTCTGCTCTGAACTTTCTCAGCCTTCCTGCGGTTCTGCCTTGTTACACAACCTGCGGCTTTTCCCTTTGCTCCCCAACCGGTGGCTCTGTTCTACTCCCGCTCTGCTCCCTGCAGTTCCAGCTCCACCAGTGTGAACAGGTCCCTACCTGTTCCCATATATGTTGTGAATACTCTGGAGGCGACTTCTGAGCTGGGGCTCCCTCCGGTGGTTGCTGAGGGTAATGAACTAATTGCTGAATGGCCTTCAGCTGGTTATGAATAGTCTGATATAAGTGACCTGAGTTCCCATCAGCCTTGCCGGTAATCAATTGTTCTTCTTGTTTTGCTTGGAGCTCAGCTTGCATTCCTGCTCTCTTTCAGATAAGTGATTTGCTGTTTTTTTTCTTCTAGTTGAATTTTCCCTGCCTGTTTTGCTGCTTGCAGGGGACTTCAGCCTGGTCCCCTTTTGGGGTCTGGCGCTGCTATTGTGCTCTTTTTGTATTTGCACTTTTGCTCTGTTCCTTTGTCACTTTTTTGCTGAATTGCTGTGTGTTACACCAGAGATCTGATTTAGGTGGTAGAAATCGTGTGATCTCAGGTTGTTTGTTAATCAGAAGTGTTGGTATTTTTGTCAGGGTTTTTTTGGGTTGCAGTCAGAATTCTTTCCTATACTTTTCTATCTAGACAGATTGGGCCACAGCGTTTGCTCATTCTATTTTCTGTCTGTGTCCGTATTTTCTTCTTGTCTAAACACCATTACATGTTTGGGGGCTTCCTATTTCTTTGGGGAATCTGCTCGGGGCAGATAGCTTTCATCTTTCTGCCTTTAGGTGTAGTTATCTCTCCGGCTGTGATGAGGCATCTAGGATCACCGTAGGTACGCTCCACGGCTACTTGTAGTTTGGCGGTTAGTTTAGGGTACTGCAATCCAATAGTTTCCAGCCTCTATGGTGTATTACTACTTTTGCTATTTTTGCAATTTCTCCTCAGCTACCGAAACATAACACATATATCTTTCAATCCAGTCTGTGTCGCTGTCCTTCCAGAACCAGCCCAGCTTCTCCAGTCTAAACAGGTCCCTACCTGTTCCCTTGTTCCATCCATACCTGCCCATACTCTTGTGCCTTCCAAGTCAATTCCTGTCCCTTTTACCTCAGCCGTGCCCGCCTGCCTGCCAGTGTCTCAGCTATGCCTGCCTGCCTTCCAGTGTCTCAGCTGTGGCCGCCTGCCTGCCAGTGTCTCAGTCGTGCCCGCCTGTCTGCCATTGTCTCAGCCGTACCCGCCTGTCTGCCAAGAGTACCAGCCGTGCCCGCCATAGTACCAGTCGTGCCTGTCTGTACTTGCCCGCACCTGTCATAGCGTTCTGTTACCCGGTGGGATCAGCCGCCACAGCCAGACACCACCCTGGAGTGGTATCTGGCAGCTACTTGCCACACAAGCCTGACCTCACCATCAGAGGCTCCAGTGAATACCAAGGTAGCTGCTTAGTCACGCCCCTTCAAGGGTAGTCTGATTTGTGGCACAATAGGGCCACACACTCCCACGCTCGCACCACCCAGCCAGGGCATGAGCGTAACACCATCCTACAAAACTTTTAGGAGTCCACCAAGATGCTGAGCGGCGATGATGCCATAATTAGCGTCACCATCCCGATTCTCTGTATTGTGAAAAGCTCTGTTCACAATCAAAGAGGATGAATTGCAGGCTGAACACAATGAGATGGAGCAAGGAACCATACAGGTTGATTACACACAGCCCAGCTTCAAGTCATCCCAACATGGATTGGTTGACAATGAGGAAGAGGAGGAGGAATAACAGGAGCTGCTTTCCTGCGCTATAGACGGTGCTACAAGCACAACTGTCATACCGTTGTTCAGCATGGATGGCCTGACAGGGAGGAGGAGGAGGAGAAGGAGGAGGAGTAGGAGGACAGCATGGTCAGTCGTCCTGTTGGTGAGAAAACAGAAGACTTGCCAGTTATCAGTCTGTCACGCATTGGCAGACTTTATGTTGCGCTGCCTTTCCCGTCACCCTCGCATTATCAAAATTTGTGCTGACACTCAGTACTGGTTGGTGACACTTCTAGACCCATGCTACAAGGAGAACTTTCAATCTCTTATTCCAGAGTCAGACAGGTATAATAAAATGGATGCAGTACCAGAGGGCCATTGTTGCAGAATTACTGAAAAAATTCCCATCTGAAAACGCTGGCAGCAGAGGTCACAGTTCGTTGGCCAACCAAGGAATAGAGGTGAGAGAGACCCAACTACAATTCAGCAGAGCCAGGGGAACACTGGCAAATTACTGGGACACTTTTCTCATACCCTCTCATCGCCCTGGCCCAGAGTCGCAGGGTTGTCTCACAAGGCCTAGAAAGTTTGGGAAGATGTTAAAGGAGTACCTTGCTGACCGTACCAACGTCCTCTTTGATTCCTCTGTGTCTTTTAATTGTTGGGTATCCAAGCTGGACACGTGACATGAACTGGCTCTCTACACCTGGCCTGCCCTGCCACTAGCGTTTTGTCAGAGCAGGTTTTTTAGTGCCGCTGGTGGAATAATAACTGATAAGCGCATCAGCCTGTCAACAGAAAATACTCTTTAAAAATTAACAAGGCCTGGATTGGGGCAGACTTCTGTACACCACCAAATGATAACAGCGAAACATAACCTCCAATACAGTGTATTTTTTGGGAGGTGTATTACCATGACCTCTTCACACCCACAAATAGGTATACGCTTCCTGACTTTGGCTACTTGGTGTGTTATTATCCTCCTCCTTCTCCTCATCCTCATCATCCACTAACACTAGAACACGAGGGTGACCGTGGTCTGTGATGCAACAGCCAGTAGAAATTTTTTCAAGGGTGTTTTGATGCCCGTTACAAAAATGTTGACACTCAATGTTGAGGTGTCACCCCCCCAGGGAAAAATGTTTTTCAGGCTATGCACTTAGTGTATGGGCATTCCATGTATAGGAAACCCGTTCCTTTAAACTGGGATGACCTTTTTCGTAGGCTATACTCCACGTCTCTTCCTACACCACCCTAGATCACCAACGTGACTGTGTTTTCCGTGATGAAACAGCCACTATATTGTTTAGCCAGGGTGTTTAGGATGTCCGTAACTACAAATATTTACAGTCAGTTGATGTGCCCCCCAGGGAAAAATGTTTTTCACCCTATGCACTTAGTGTATGGGCATTCCAAGTATAGGAGACCCGCTCCTTTATACTGGGAAGAACTTTTTCGAAGGCCATACTCCAAGTCTCTTCCTACACCACCCCTAGATCACCAGGGTGACCGTGTTCCGTGATGAAACAGCCACTATATTGTTTTGCCAGGGTGTTTAGGATGTCCGTAACTTCAAATACTTACACAGTCGGTTGATGTGCTCCCACAGGGGAAAATGTTTTTCAGTCTATGCATTTAGTGTATGGGATTACAAATATGGAAGACCCAATTGTGAAGAACTAAGCCGACCGCCACACGGTAGCCCGGGAATCACAGCTTCTGATTCCACCGCCGCTACCACATGTGACGGACGACCCCTTTCCTCCCACGTCACCAATGGGACGTAACTCCACAGGTACAGCTCTCCGGTGCCCCCTTTGTCTCTCAGGTCAGTAAAGGAACTGCACCTAGAGCAAATGGCCGCCGGGGAAGGTGTCCTGTTACCCACTGGGTATTCTACGATTCGTGATCAGAGTAAAAGCATCAGCCCAAGATTAATTTTATGGTTTAATTTGCCTTAAGGGCGCACTAGATAATTACAGAAATATACAGTAAAGCTATACAACGTAATTACAATGTATTTGCAGTCAGAGTAAAAAAATATACAACAATAATGTACAAGGCTTAAAGGTATTAGCTATAGATCAATATTACCGGGTTGTAGTATGGTCATGGGGAGGCATGGAGCTCTGCGTTCCCCAGGTGAAAGTCTTCAGTTGCTGGACAGTCCCCAATGCATGTGCTGCAGCTCCATTTGGCAAGTCTGTCCCTTGTGCTTCTTCTGCTGTGAGAAAATGGAATGAGAGGCCAGCCTCTTCTTGGCTACAGCTTTTAAACCTGCTAGGCCCTTCCCCATTGCTTTGAAGCACGCATATTAACTGGCCTGCAATTCATATGGAGCAGGAAACAATGGCTTGAGCTTGAGCTATTTACCATACGACTGACCATCTTATTCAGACACTGGCCTAAACTAATTAGCATGCTAAAGCCCCTTTGATTCCTAGTGGACATCAAAAACCGGTCGTACTGGATATGCTAATAGGCCCTGCTGTAGTTAGTAGTCTGGCTCTGTGAACTGACAAAATGGAGGCTGGTATAGGCCCTATACAAAATGGTGGCGGTCCCTTTCCTTACACCTCCCTGCTTTTGAGGGCGCTAGGGGGTATCACATTCCTGTGTTCCCCCATGCGCCCTACCGCACCCTCTCTTTGGCTAGGGTGGCAGATCCACGAGGATTTCTGACTCTCTGTCCTCTCCTTCCTCTGGAAGGTTGCACACTGGGTGAGCATAAGCCTCCCGCTCATGGTGGGCCTTCATCATGTTCACATGGAAGGCCTTCCTCCTTCCACGGGCGTGGTCCAGGGTGACCAGGTAGGTGACGGCGTTGAGCTGCTCGTGCACGAGGTATGGACCCTCACAGGCCGCCTGAAGCTTGTTTTGTGGTACGGGGACCAGTACCCACACCTTTTGACCCACCTGGTAGGTCCGCTCACAAGCATTCTGGTCGTACCATCGCTTCTGGTCAGCCTGAGCTTGGGCCATATTGTCATGCACCAGCCGCGTCAAGGCCATCATTCGGTCCCGGAAGCGCACGACATACTCAGTGACCGACACTCCAGGGGTGGCTAAATCCCCTTCCCATGCTTCCTTCACCAGAGCAAGGGGCCCCGTACACGTCGCCCGTACAGGAGCTCAAAGGGGGAGAACCCCGTTGAGGCCTGTGGGACCTCCCGGTAGGCAAACAGCAGGTGTGGGAGATACCGCTCCCAGTCTCTCCCGTGGGAGTCGACCAACATCTTCAGCATCTGCTTTAAGGTGCCATTAAACCGCTCACACAAGCCATTGGTCTGTGGGTGATACGGGCTGGCCACCAGATGTTGCACCTGTACCTGCTTACAGAGAGACTCCATCAGCTGCGACATGAACTGGGTCCCTCGGTCGGTGAGCATTTCCTTGGGAAACCCCACCCTGGAGAAAATCTCCAGTAAGGCAGTGGCCACTTTGTCGGCCCGAATGGACGACAAAGCTACCGCCTCCGGGTACCGGGTGGCATAGTCCACTACCGTTAGTATGAAGCATTTCCCGGAGCGGCTGGGAGTGGACAGAGGTCCAATGAGATCCACAGCCACCCTCGAGAAAGGCTCTTCGATGATGGGCAGAGTTACCAGTGGGGCTTTGGGGCGCGGCCCCGCCTTCCCCACCCTCTGACAGGTGTCACACGAACGGCAGTAGGCCATCACCTCGGTCCTCATTCCAGGCCAGTAGAAATGCTGAGCTAGCCTGGCCCTGGTTTTAGTGATCCCTAAGTGTCCGGCCATTGGAATCTCGTGTGCGATCCACAACAATTCCGCCCTGAACGGATGGGGCACCACTAACTGTCGGTCCCTGGGCCACGCCTCCGGTGAACCCTGCTGGACCGTTACCCGGTACAGCCGTCCCTGGTCCCAGACCACTCGCTCGCGGTCGGACTCCAGGGGAGGCTGTGCTGCCTGTTCCTTGAGAGTCTTCAGGCTAGGGTCAGCTTCCAACGCTGCCTGAAATCCCTGACTTCCTGACATCCCGGATGTGGGGAACTCCTGACCTGGGGTCCTACCTGGTGGCTCCTCTCCCGGGACACCCCCTCCCCCCATGGCCTGTTCCTCTTCCTGCAGGGGCCCTAGACTCAGCAGGCTGGGTTCACTTAGGGGCCCTACACTGCTCATAGCAGCCCCTCCCTCCACCTCTGAGCTCTCCCCTACAGCCTCCTCACCTGTCCTCACTGTGAGCCCTGTGTGTGTAGTGTCAGTGCATGGCTTACCATCAGGTTTCACTCCCTCCTCCACTGTTGGAGGCACATTCAATACATTAACATTAGCATTCACAGTAGAGTCATGACATTCTTGGGGAGCCGAACTTGGGGGTTCAGTGGCCACATACTGGGACACTAGCCGCCCCAAATCGGTCCCAAGCAACACATTTGCAGGAATATTTGGCGTTACTCCCACCTCCCGCATCCCCCTCCCGGCGCCCCAGTCCAAATACACATTGGCAACGGGCAGCGCCGGTTCAATGCCTCCAATTCCGGAGATGGAAAGGGTTTTCCCAGGTACCAAGTCTTGAGGGGACACCACCTCAGGGCGTACCAGGGTTCGTTCAGCGCCTGTGTCCCGCAGTCCCATGACCGCTGAGCGCCGATGGTGACGGGTTGGTAATTGTCTAGGGACCTTCCACCACCCTCTCCCACACACAAAACAGTGGTCGGTTTCTGGGACAGGGATGGGGCCTTCTGGCGCTGAGGACACGCAGCCTTAAAGTGTCCTGGCTGGTTGCAATTATGACAACGTCTGGATTCTGTTCCTGGCCTGGAGAGGGTAGCCGGGGGGTACACCCCTTGCACTCTGGGGGCTGGATATGGGGCTGGGGCAGGATTGGGCTTACCCCCTCTCCAGGTGCTGCTGGCAGGCTTCTTTGGCTCCGGCGCCCTGTTGTTGGCATACTCGTCTGCCAGGGCAGCTGTAGCAGAAGCCCCCTTTGGTTTCCGGTCACGGAGGAACTGCTGGAGGTCCTCCGGGCAGTTCCACAAGAATTGCTCCACGACAAACAGTTCCTGGACCTCCTGGCGGGTAGTGAGCTCTAGACCCGAGGTCCAGTGCTCCGCAGCTCTCAGCAGGGCCCGCATGTGGTCAGTCCAGGTGTCCTTTGAACCCCGCTGCAGGCTCCTGAACTTCCTGCGGTACGACTCCAGGGTGAGGTTGTAGTGCTGGATCAGGGCCCGCTTGATGCTATTGTAGTCCTGCTCCTCCCCGGCAGGTAAGTCCCCCAAAACTTCCAGGGACTTACCCCTCAAACGGGGGGTCAGGTACCTTGCCCACTGATCCAGGGCCAGATGATGTTGGAGGCAGGTCCTCTCAAAAGCAAGCAGAAAGGAATCCAGGTCTCCATCCTTTTCAAGTAAGGGAAAGTCCTCCGCCCGGACCTTGGAAGCCCTTGTCTCCGATGGGCCTGGTGCATCCAGTGGGGGCCCGTGCTGAGCCATCTCCAGTCGGTGCCGGCGCTCCGCAGCTTCACGGCGTTCTGTATGCTCCCGCTCTGCTGCTTCACGGCGTTCTGCTTGCTCCCGCTCCGCAGCTTCACGACGTTCTGCTTGCTCACGCTCTGCTGCTTTCTCTGCCGCCACCAGGAGTCTGTCATAGGCGGTGTCATTACCAGCCTCGAGCTGTGCCATAGCCGCTTGGAAGAGGGCCTCCGATCTGGACAGGCTGGGACGGGCAGGGGGTGGACAGTCCACTGTGAGACTGAGCACGAGGTCGGGCTCCTTGGGGAGCCCTGGCTGAGCTCCCCCTCATCGGTATCAAACCCCTCATAGGCCACATCATTGGCCTCCCCCTTTGCCCTACTCCTGGTGCCTTCCGCCATCTTGGAACCTTTGGTTACTGAAACAGCTGCAACCCTGGCCTTGCACACAACTTATTATATTTACACTCTGACCGTCTAGTGCTGGGCTGACCTTAAGACCCCAGCAGTGAAAGTACCGCTGGTAGTCTCTAGTGTCTGGGAGTAGGGGTCCCACGCACACTATTACTCTGATCCCACTGCTGCCACCAATTTGTGAGGAACTAAGCCGACCGCCACACGGTAGCCCGGGTATCACAGCTTCTGATCCCACTGCTGCCACCAATTTGTGAGGAACTAAGCCGACCGCCACACGGTAGCCCGGGTATCACAGCTTCTGATCCCACCGCTGCCACTAATTGTGAAGAACTAAGCCGACCGCCACACGGTAGCCCGAGAATCACAGCTTCTGATTCCACCGCCGCTACCACATGTGACGGACGACCCCTTTCCTCCCACGTCACCAATGGGACGTAACTCCACAGGTACAGCTCTCCGGTGCCCCCTTTGTCTCTCAGGTAGTAAGGGAACTGCACCTAGAGCAAATGGCCGCCGGGGAAGGTGTCCTGTTACCCACTGGGTATTCTACGATTCGTGATCAGAGTAAAAGCATCAGCCCAAGATTAATTTTATGGTTTAATTTGCCTTAAGGGCGCACTAGATAATTACAGAAATATACAGTAAAGCTATACAATGTAATTACAATGTATTTGCAGTCAGAGTAAAAAAATATACAACAATAATGTACAAGGCTTAAAGGTATTAGCTATAGATCAATATTACCGGGTTGTAGTATTGTCATGGGGAGGCATGGAGCTCTGCGTTCCCCAGGTGAAAGTCTTCAGTTGCTGGACAGTCCCCAATTCATGTGCTGCAGCTCCATTTGGCAAGTCTGTCCCTTGTGCTTCTGCTGCTGTGAGAAAATGGAATGAGAGGCCAGCCTCTTCTTGGCTACAGCTTTTAAACCTGCTAGGCCCTTCCCCATTGCTTTGAAGCACGCATATTAACTGGCCTGCAATTCATATGGAGCAGGAAACAATGGCTTGAGCTTGAGCTATTTACCATACGACTGACCATCTTATTCAGACACTGGCCTAAACTAATTAGCATGCTAAAGCCCCTTTGATTCCTAGTGGACATCAAAAACCGGTCGTACTGGATATGCTAATAGGCCCTGCTGTAGTTAGTAGTCTGGCTCTGTGAACTGACAAAATGGAGGCTGGTATAGGCCCTATACAAAATGGTGGCGGTCCCTTTCCTTACACCAATCCTTTAAACTGTGAAGACCTTTTTCACAGACCATATTCCACGTCTCTTCAGACACCACCACTAGAAACACGAGGGTGAACGTATTCCGTGATGAAACAGGCACAGCCACTATAGAATCATAGAATGGTAGAGTTGGAAGGGACCTCCTGGGCCATCTGGTCCAACCCCCTGCTCAAAGCAGGATTCTCTAAATCATCCCAGACAGATGTCTGTCCAGCCTCTGTTTGAAGAATTCCATTGAAGGAGAACTCACCACCTCTCGTGGCAGCCTGTTCCACTCATTGATCACCCTAACTGTCAAAAAGTTTTTTCTAATATCTAATCTGTGTCTCCTCCCATTCAGTTTCATCCCATTGCTTCTAGTCTTTCCTTGTGCAAATGAGAATAAAGATGATCCTTCTACAATGTGACAGCCCTTGAGATATTTGTAGACAGCTATTAAGTCTCCTCTCAGTCTTCTTTTTTGCAAGCTAAACATTCCCAAATCCTGCAACCGTTCCTCATAGGACATGGTTTGCAGACCAGTCTCCATTCTGGTGCTCTTCTCTGAACTTGCTCCAGTTTGTTGATGTCTTTTTTAAAATGTGGTGCCCAAAACTGGACACAATATTCCAGATGAGGTCTGACTAAAGAAGAGTAGAGGGCAATAATGACCTCACATGATCTAGACTGTATGCTTCTGTTGATACATCCTAGAATTGATTTGCCTTTTTTGCTGCTGCATCACACTGTTGACTCATGTTCAGTCTGTGATCAATTAGTATACCCAAGTCTTTTTTCATGTGCTGTTACTTAGCCCTATTCCTCCCATTTTGTATATGCTTTTTTCATTTTTATTGCCCAGATGTAGTACTTTGCATTTTTCCCTGTTAAAATCCATTCTGTTAGTTGCTGCCCACTGCTCCAGTTTATGTATATCTTTTTGAATCCTCTCTCTCTCTTCTCTAGTATTAGCTACCCCTCCTAGCTTTGTGTCATCAGCAAATTTGATCAGTTTACCCTCAATTCCTTCATCTAAATCATTGATAAAGATGTTGAACAATACAGGGCCCAAAACAGAGCTTTGTGGTACCCCACTTGATACATTCTTCCAACTGGATGTGCAGCCATTTACGACCACTCTTGGGTCCATCACTAAGCCAGTTATGAATCCACCTAACAGTTGCCTTGTCCATTCCATACTTAGTCATTTTTTCAATAAGGATTGTGTGAGATACTTTGTCAAATGCTTTGCTGAAGTCAAGATATACTATATCTACAGCATTTCCCTGATCCACCCAGTCAGTGATTCTGTCATAGAAGGAAATTAAGTTAGTCTGACATGACTTATTAGTTACAAACCCATGCTGACTCTGTTTAATCACTTCATTCTTCTCCAGGTACTTGCATACATGTTCTTTAATAATTTGTTCAAAGATCTTTCCTGGTATAGAAGTCAGACTCACCGGCCTGTAGTTCCCTGGGTCCACCTTCTTCCCCTTTTTGAAGATAGGAACAACATTTGCTCTTCTCCAGTCTTCTGGGACTTCTCCTGTTCTCCAAGAATTTTCAAAGATTATGGACAGTAGTTCAAGAATTTCTTCTGCTATCTCCTTCAGTACTCTGGGGTGTAATTCATCTGGTCCTGGAGACTTGAATTCATTTAGGTTAGCTAAGTGTTTCCTCACTGTCTTTCTGTTTATAGATATCCTGGATTCTTCTATTCCTTTAATAGGACAGTGAAGATCAGTTGATGTTACATTTCCTTTCTGAGAGAAAACAGATGCAAAATAGGAATTTAACAGTTCAGCCTTCTCAACATCCTGTCTTACCAATTCATCATTTTCATCCTGTAAAAATCCTATAGCATCTTTGACTTTTCTTTTACTTTTGACATATCCCCCAAATCCTTTTTTGTTGCTTTTGATGTCACTTGCAAGCCTTAATTCATTGTCAGCTTTAGATAATCTGATTTGTGCCCTGCTGGTTCTGCAGACGGCATTATATTCTTCTTTAGATATGCCTCCCTCTTTCCATTTGCTAAACATTTCTTTCTTCCTTTTTAGCATGTGTTTAAGTTCTGTGTTCATCCATCCTGGTTTCCTTAAATGCTTCCCATTCTTCACTCTTTTCGTAATTGTTAACAATTGTGCTTTGAGAATCTCATTTTTCAAGATTTTCCATCCTTCCTGGACATTTTTGTCCTTAAGGATATCCAGGCATTGGATCACTCCAATTCTCTTTCTGAGTCCCTTAAAATCTGCCTTTCTGAAATCTAACCTTGACATCTGAGTCTTCACAGGTCTTCCTCCTCTTGTTATCCAAAATTCTAAAATAGCATGGTCACTACCTCCTAGGGTCCCAGCCACTCTTACCTCCTCAACCATTTCTTCCCTATTTATAAGGATTAGATCCAAGGTAGCAGATCCCCTTATTTTCTCCCTTACCTTTTGGAAGATAAAGTTGTCAGCAAGAAAGGATAAGAATTTCCTTGACCTGTTAGTTTTGCCTGAGAGAGATTCCCAACAAATGTCTGGATAGTTGAAATCTCCCATGACCACTATGTCATATTTTTTGGAGAACTTGGCCATTTGATGCATAAAGAGTTCATCCATATCTTCAGCTTGTATAGGTGGCCTGTAGTAAATGCCTACAATGGTGTCCTTTCCATTGTTCTGTCCTTGTATTCTTACCCAAACAGTTTCCACAGAACTCCCTGTCTCTGAAGCGTCAATCTCTGTGCAGATATACGCTTTTCTAACATACAATGCGACACCTCCTCCTCGTTTATCAAGTATGTTTCTTGCAAATAAGTTGTATCCTTCTAGCCTTGTATTCCAATCATGTGTATTGTCCCACCAAGTCTCAGTGATTCCAATGACATCATACTTCTTCTCCTGCGTTAGTATTTCCAATTCTCCTTGTTTGTTGCCCATGCTTTGTGCATTTGTATAGAAACATTTTAGTTTGTGATTGGTTTCTCTTCCTCCAATATTTTTATTATGTAGATTTTTTTGTCTTTGTTCTTCCCCTTCACTTCTAATAGCAGAATTCTCAATAGTATTTGTCAGGTGTATAACTTTTGCAGGCGTTTTGCTTCCCTTCCCACATTGTTCTAGTTTAAAGCTCTCCTGATGAGTGTAGCAAGGCGACTTCCAAATACATGTTTTCCAGTCTTCGTAAGGTGCACCCCATCTCTAGCAAATAGTCCATCGAATAGGTAATTCACTCCGTGATCCAAAAATCCAAATCCTTGCTGACGACACCATCGACATAGCCAGTTGTTCACCTGCAGAATCTTCTTCCACCTCCTTGTTCCATGGACATCCACTGGAAGGATGGAAGAGAAGATCACCTGAGCTCCCAGTTCTTTCACTTTCTTACCTAAGTTTTCAAAGTCACTCAGATGGTTTCCAGGTCGTTTCTTGTGGTGTCATTTGTCCCCACATGTATTAGCAGGAATGGGTAGTCATCTGTAGGTCTGAAGAGTCCTGATATCCTGTCAGACACATCTTTAATTTTCGCACCTGGAAGACAGCACATTTCTCTTGAGGTTAAATCCGGTCTGCAGATAGCGGCCTCTGTTCCTCTCAACAGGGAATCCCTCATGACAACAACTCTCCGTTTCTTCTTCACAACAGTTTTCTTTCTCCATTCAGGAGGACTCTGAGGGCGTACAAGGTTATTGTTTGTGGCCAAAGTCTTATCTTGATGTATTTCTTCATCATTCTCCTGTGTAAGAGCCTGTTACTGGTTCCTGAGCAGAATTGGTGCTGACTGCCTCACGATCCTCCTGCTTCTCTGGGTCACATGCTTCCATTCCTCTGTTTCTTCAGGTGCACTTTGAATTTCTTCTCTTTCTGTAACATGAAGAGATAATTCTGCTCTGTCTAAGAACTCTTCACCTTCCTTAATGGTTTTCAATGTAGATAACCTCTCTTCCAGATTTTGCAACTTTTCCTCCAACAGGGACACGAGCTTGCATTTGTGGCATGTGAAGTTTGGCTTTTCCACTGGTAAGTCTGTGAACATGTAGCAAGAAATGCAGCTCACCACATGGCTCTTGGCCTCTTCCAAGTTGTTATTGTTCAAGAGATATTCAAGCGGTGAAATATATGCCAAAACTCGGCGCGCGGTTTACTGATGTCCTCCTTTCAGTTGCAACAACCAAAATCCAGTGTTCCTTGAGCTCGCGGAGACTCTTCACTTATCCCAGAAGGCACTGGGAATATGCAAATTCTCTCCTCAGGACTCCTCCCCTGGTTTACTGATGTCCTCCTTTCAGCTGCAACAACCAAAATCCAGTGTTCCTTGAACTCGCGGAGACTCTTCACTTATCCCAAAAGGCACTGGGAATATGCAAATTCTCTCCTCGGGACTCCTCCCCTGGTTTACTGATGTCCTCCTTTCAGCTGCAACAACCAAAATCCAGTGTTCCTTGAGCTCGCGGAGACCCTTCACTTATCCCAGAAGGCACTGGGAATATGCAAATTCTCTCCTCAGGACTCCTCCCCTGGTTTACTGATGTCCTCCTTTCAGCTGCAACAACCAAAATCCAGTGTTCCTTGAACTCGCGGAGACTCTTCACTTATCCCAAAAGGCACTGGGAATATGCAAATTCTCTCCTCGGGACTCCTCCCCTGGTTTACTGATGTCCTCCTTTCAGCTGCAACAACCAAAATCCAGTGTTCCTTTTCGCTCGCGGAGACCCTTCACTTATCCCAGAAGGCACTGGGAATATGCAAAACACTAGATTGTTTTGCAAGGGTGTTTAGGATATCCGTAACAACAATTAATTACACAGAAGGTTGGTGTGTCCCTCCCCAGGGGAAAATGTTTGTCAGCCCATACACTTACTGTATGGGCATTACAAGTATAGGAGACCCTCTCCTTTGTAATGGAAACTGATTTTTAGGAGGACTTCATACACGTCTCTTCAAGGTGGTATTTTGGTTTGTCCAATGTAAGCTTTTCAGGGGATATAGCTCTGGGATCGCCGTCTGGGTAGACAGAGTGGCACGGAAACAGTTCATTCACAGCAGTACTGGTGCAACTGGCCGCAACCAGTTTTATTTAAAGTCACAAGCAAACAAGACATAAAACAAATCATAAACAGAAGACCTGGGCTTGTCTAGCCACTTACTACACTTAGATAGATTTCCCTATCTATCCGGGTCCCGACTCTAACAGCCGGGGCCAAAACAACACATATGTTCAGCATTTACCAGCATGTAGGTTCATAGAGTCTCCTCCTTGTGTCTGAAGGCACCTTCAACGTCCAGACTTGAGAGAGCTCCCCTCCTATTCAGCAGCTATCCGCATGGATTCTCACAGAGACTATTCCTGTTTCCGGGATACATCGAGCACCCAGACTGAGATAGCTCAAACTCCTGGAGACACCTTCTGTGCCTGGACCCCTCCTGTGTCCAGACTAAGCGAGCTCTCTGACTGTGCTCCCAAGCACCTACTTCTGGCTTCCTAATCAATACCTGAGTGTCTTCAGGTTTGAGCTGCAAGTGTGTATTGAATGGAGGGTGTAGTGACCTTTCTCCACCACTAGTTTTACAAAGCCATACATTCCCCTTATAGTAGTCAGCAAAGTAACTAGGTGAAATGTACATCCCATTCAACACATATCCCTTCACTGTCTCACATATCCCCCCCCTCTTCTCCAGACCGGAGGGCTGGTCATCCAGACCGGAGGACTGGTCAACTAATCCAAAAGAGACAGTGAACTCTGGACAAGTCATGGCCATCATCAGCTTCATCTTCACCTGAAGCATGGCCATCATTAGCTTCATCTTTACTATTGTCATCTGTATCTTCACCTGAGGCATGGACACTACCCTGTACCCTTCCAGGCCTATACTCTCTGCGGGCCTCGGATGTCCTGCACGGTTTCTGCTTGACCTTAGTGCCGGGCTTAGTCTCGGTACAGTGCCTCCCCAGAGAAGTACGACCAGGCACGTCAGAACACCTCTGCTGATTCCTCCACAGAAACTCTCGTACCTCCTGTTTTTGGGGCACTGACCCTGTGTCACCAACTGTCACAGGAGGTATAGGGGTTTTTTCACCTTTCTCTAATTCCCCCTGAACCTTTTTTAGCACATCTACTTTCTTAAATATCAGTTGGTTCATAAATTCTATTTCACAGAACTTAAGCACCTCTGCCATGGTCTCTAACCATTTTGAGCCACACTGTTCAAACGATTGGCACTGTAGAGGAAGCTGATCGTTTTTCTTTTTCGGTACACATAATTCATCCTCTTCTTGTACAGGCTCACTTTGCATAAGACTCAGAGCTCTTACTTCTTTCTCGAGGAGATCCTCATGGCTCTGATCACGCTCCTTCATCACAGTTTGGAGTTTTTTCTGAGAAGTAATCAATTCATCTTGTACCTGTGCAACGACTTTTTCTCGATCCGGCAAGGCACCACACACACCTTCCCTTTCACCTCGTGATCTCTGGAGCAACTGCTGGAACCGCTCATGTTCCCGGCGAAGAGATGCCACATCCAGTTCACACTGCGGCAGCTGCTTGCGTAATGCAACATTATCAGTCTTCATTTCTTTGGTGGAAACCTCATGGATACGCATCTTCTCCTGTAGTTGTTGGACGTCCTTTACATCTTCGGCCCCTTCTTCAGGCTCTTCTGGTAGGACATGCTCAGAAGCCCTACCATCAGTCTTCTCTTCCACCATGTTCTGCATCCCATCTGAGCTCCCGTGTGTCTGCAGCGGCAACGGAGTGACACATCGCCCCTCCCACTCACTGGGACGTGGTTCAGGTGTAGACTCCATGAAAATGCGCTTGAGCTCACCAAGGCCAACCTGATGTCTCAAAATCTCATCTTGGGATTTATCCAGATCCTTTGTGTCGCTCGGGAACACCGATGGAGCACCGGGCGCCGAACTTCCGGCCCGAGCTTCGCGAGTTGCAGCCACGGATCCGGACAGTACACCGTCCACGCCGCTGTCTCCGGCAGAAACAGATTCCGGGCAGAGTCAGTCCCCACATCTTCAGTCTTGTTCCTCACAGCTTCACTTGAGACCTCAGCTTCTGGTGAGGCATCTGGTTTGGTGTCTACCACTTCCATGGCTTTTTCCACCTCTGCAGCATCACCTTCAGAGTCCTTGGCATGATGCAGATCCACACCATACATTGATAACTTCTCATTTTCAACAGCATCTACTTGTGCTGTGTTTAGTTTCAGAGTCCTGCCTTTCACCTTAGTCTTCGCCAGGGAATCGGCCAACTGTAAAATATCTTCAGATGCCATCTTCTGTCCGGCTGTAAGGTCAGCATCAGCTTTCTTCTCAGGACTCTCAACCTCCTCTTCTTCACTGTTTGCATAATCGTCATCAGATGATTCACTAACACTACCACTATTCCTGTCTGACCCTTTTTTCACAGCCACATCCTGCTCACTTTCAGGATTATACAATTCATTCTCATTCACATCCTGTTCACTTTCAGGGTTATACAATTCATTCTCATTCACATCTTGATCTGGAACCTGAGTAAAAATGTCATCCAAAACATTAATTTCACCATCTTTTTCCTGGCTTCCCTCAGGTGGTCCATCAAGTTTGTGACTATGTGACAACCCCAGCACTATACTTCTATATAGCTCAGGTACCAGGAGCTGACTCACGACCTCTCCCTGGACTTCAGTGTCCCTATACAATAGGTTATTGTTCATGGCAGCATGAGGAAACCTCTCTTCAGAGCCAGGCTCTTGGGGAACCTCATTCAGAACAATTACATTTTCCTGTGCCTTTTAAGAGTGGGGTCTCGCACCGGCTCACTCCCAAAATTGTCACAGGACACAGGCAGGTCAGGGACACTCGGTTCCCGAGAACCACCATCCTCGTCTCCCAACATCACCTGCAAAGGAATTTCATCTTTATCACGATCATCATCAGTATCATCACTATTATGATTAGCATCATCATCATTATCAATATCAGCATCATCATCATGGTCATCATCATTATCATGATCATCATTATCATTATCAATATCAGCATCATTATCATGGTCATCATCATTATCATGATCATCATTATCACACAAGATTAACGGCCCACTAACATTGTGTTCCGCCCCTCGGGACTGCGTACCCTCAGTAGGAGCTTCATCACACTGTCCAACAGAATCACCCTTCCCCCAGAGATCCTTAGACCGGGGAAAGTCATTACCCAATATAACGGGGTGCACCAGGTTCTTCACTACCCCCACTTCACATGAAACCTCCCCGCGTTTGGGGATCAAGTCCACGGCAGTCTCTGGGTAGACTTTGGTGTCTCCATGGACGCACACCACACTCAGGTGTTTATCAGGGATAAAGTCCCCATCAATCAGGCTGTCCCATACGGAAGTCACTGGACTCTCCGAGTCCAAGAGGGCCTGTGCTGGGCAGTCATTACAACCACCGGGGACCCCTGTGGTCCAGTCTCTTCGGCTGAGGTGGACACACACACAGGCTCTGAGCAGGGAGAGAGGGATCCGCCAACATCACAACATATAGGCTCCCCCTCTATTGGACAGTTGGCTGCAATTTCACGACATCTCCAACACTGTCCATCACACTCTCCCACCCACACGACCCCAACAGCTGGAACGCTCCTACCGGAGAGTTCGGCGTCCAGGAACTCCGAAGTGACGACCTCTCAGACGGCTGGTCACGGAGGCAGTCCTTGGTGGCGAAGGCCCTCTCCATCAGGCTGACCAGACGATTGGCATCCTGGTGGTCTCCTTGTCCGACCTCTGGCTGTACCTCAGGAGGACGTGCTTGGTGTAGCGGTCCACTATCACCTTTTCAACTCCATAATCAGGTTTGCTGACTGCAGACTCCCAACTGCATTTCCAGTCATGAACTCCCCTGGCACGGGCTGTCACCGTAACACCCAGCCGGGTAAGAATCTCCGCTTTCAGCTTGGCATAGTCTTGGCTGTCCTGCTCGCTCAGGTCAGCATAGGCCCTTTGGGGTTCTCCAATCAGATAGGGTGCGACCATCATGGCCCATTCAGATAGGGGCAGATTCTCCTTCTCTGCCAGTCCCTCAAACCTAGTGAGATATACCTCCACATCATCACGAGGTGTCATCTTTTTCAGGGACCGTCTTACCGCCTTCTTTACAGCGGACAATGCAGGTGACTTTGCAACACCACTTTGGGACGATGCGCCGCAAGTCCCCTGCAGTGCTGCAACCTGCTCAAAAAACAACCGGTCATTCTGCTGCTGCTGCAGGAATTGCTGCTGGGCCTGCTGCATGCGCTGCTGGTGCTGCAGGCGCTGCTGCTCCATGCTCTGCTGCATGCTTCGCTGGGCCTGGACCAGGTACTCAACGAGCTCCTCCATACTGCCGGACTTATCTGTCTCAACCACGGCAGTTTTATGTTGCACATTAACTTGCGCCATTTGTTCAAACAGCGCCTCCATGCTGTCATCCATGCTGTCAGACTTCTCTGTCTCAACAACGGCAGCCTTCACTCAAGACATACACACTCCATAGTCTTTTCCACAGAAAATTTAGCCTTGCTGTGCAGACACTTTTTTTTTTTCTCTGCAAACTCTATTAGGGCCACTGTCTCTTTAAGACTGCTCCAACAGACGTTTCTCCTTTGCTGCTGCACACTTTTTTTTTTTCTCTGCTGCTGCTTCAACAGACTTCACCTTTATTGCTGTCTTTCGCCACTGTGCTGCACGCACATTTCAGCACCAATTGTATCAGCCACTGTGCTGCCCCAGCATTCTCCGCCAATTGTAAGCTTTTCAGGGGATATAGCTCTGGGATCGCCGTCTGGGTAGACAGAGTGGCACGGAAACAGTCCATTCACAGCAGTACTGGTGCAACTGGCCGCAACCAGTTTTATTTAAAGTCACAAGCAAACAAGACATAAAACAAATCATAAACAGAAGACCTGGACTTGTCTAGCCACTTACTACACTTAGATAGATTTCCCTATCTATCCGGGTCCCGACTCTAACAGCCGGGGCCAAAACAACACATATGTTCAGCATTTACCAGCATGTAGGTTCACAGAGTCTCCTCCTTGTGTCTGAAGGCACCTTCAACGTCCAGACTTGAGAGAGCTCCCCTCCTATTCAGCAGCTATCCGCATGGATTCTCACAGAGACTACTCCTGTGTCCGGGGTACATCGAGCACCCAGACTGAGATAGCTCAACTCCTGGAGACACCTTCTGTGCCTGGACCCCTCCTGTGTCCAGACTAAGCGAGCTCTCTGACTGTGCTCCAAGCACCTACTTCTGGCTTCCTAATCAATACCTGAGTGTCTTCAGGTTTGAGCTGCAAGTGTGATTGATGGAGGTGTATGACTTTCTCCACCACTAGTTTTACAAAGCCATACATTCCCCTTATAGTAGTCAGCAAAGTAACTAGGTGAAATGTACATCCCATTCAACACATATCCCTTCACTGTCTCACACCAAATTTGGGGCAGGCCTTCCATTCAATGCATAGGCAAATAGTATGGGAGACCCACTTCCTAATAATGTGAACTTTGTTGGTTGTTAATCTTCTTCAGCAATACAATTCTTCAATGCCAGTTCTTCAGCCTCAACACTGCAATGCTAAAATGCAGGGTCTTCTGACTCACCACAGCAATTGACCAATGCAGGATCTTAAGCCTTTTCAGTGCAATTATCCACTGATGGTTCTTCAGGCTCAACACTGCAATGCTCCACTGCAGAGTCTTTAGCGTCAACACTGCAATTGTCCACTGCCGGTTATTCAGCCTCAACACTGGAATTAAATCACACGAGAATATCAGAGCATCTAGCCCAACTGGATAACAAAGAGTTAAACAAGATTTATATCCCACAAATACATTTTATTGAAAACATATATATAAATAAAAAATGTTCACAAAAAATATGTAACACAAATGAAGTATAATGGTAGATAAAACAAAAAAGAGAACCTGGAAAACATTGAGTAGTGCACTGTACTCTGCGTGATCGCCCTAATGAAGCCTAAAATGAGAATGGTGGCAAGGGAGTATATAAAAAAATCTCAAATAATAAGTAAAAGTGAATATGTGGGCTAACAAAAGTGGGTGAAACCTATCAACAGCAAAATGGCATTATAAGGACAACCGATGTTTAGTAACTAGTGTTGAGCATTCCGATACTGCAAATATCGGGTATCGGCCGATATTCGCTGTATCGGAATTCCGATTCCGGTATCCGATATTTTCGTCATATCGGATACCGGAATCGGAATGTTCCTGTCATGGTCAGTGTCCGTTGGTCGGGTCTGTCAGGAGTCAGCGGCACTTACCCGGCAGAAGATCTCCGGTTGTCTCGTCCTGGACTGCTTGATGGCCGCCATCATCTTCTCCCTGGCGGTCACGTGCAGTTTCTCACGATAACTGCAGTGACTGCCGGGTAATCGCGGCCGTAAAGCAGTCCGATGACATCACCGCCGGGGAAGCAGGTAATCAGCTGTGCTGCGTCGGGATGTTAGGCTCTGCCTGGCATTCCGATGTAGCAGAGCTGGATCGTCGTGGGACACTCGTTAATATGGAATGCGTCGGACAGGTGGTATACTGTTGGTTTGTTTTTTTTCTTTTTTTACAGGAGATCGATGGCGTCGCAGGAATGAGAGTGTAATAAAATTAATGAAAACTGTGTAGTCTCTTTTATTTCATTAAAATACTTTTTTCTTGCTGTGTCTTTTTTTTAAACCTTTAAAAACTTTGGGATTAATAATGGATCGGTGTCTTATTGACGCCTCTCCATTATTAACCGGGCTTATTTTCACCGATCAATCAAAGGTGACATTAACCCCTTATTACCCCGCTTGCCACCGCTACAGGGCAAGTGGGAAGAGCGGGTAAAGTGCCACAATTGGCACATCTTTTGATGCGCCAAATGTGAGGCTGCTGTAGCCTGGTATTATCAGGCTGTTGAGGGCCAAAATCCATGGGCCTTGACAGTCTTTTAATACCAGGCCGCAGCAGTCTGCATTTTACTTGGCTGGTTAACAAAAATAGGGGGGATCCCCACGCCATTTTTTTTTCGAGGGGATCCCCTATTTTTGTTATCCAGCCAAGCTAAGCAGACTGCTGTGGCCTGGTATTATCAGGCTTGCAAGGTCCATGGATATTGGATCCTTACCATCTGAAAAACCAGGTCTCAGCAGTCTGCTTCATCTGGCTGGTTAACAAAAATAGGGGGGACCCCACGCCAATTTTTTTCGAGGGGATCCCCTATTTTTGTTAACCAGCCAAGATAAGAAGACTGCTGTGGCCTGTTATTATCAGGCTGGCAAGGTTCATGGATCTTGGCTCCTTAACAGCCTGAAAATCCAGGCCTCAGCAGTCTGCTTCATCTGGCTGGTTAACAAAAATAGGGGGGGACTGCTGTGGCCTGGTATTATCAGGCTGGCAAGCAGGGTCGGACTGAGCCACCGGGACACCGGAGAAACCTCCGGTGGGCCCCGCCCCCAGCTCCTGCGTGGTGGGCCCTGATTTGAAAGGATAGGTCGCGGGGCAGAGGGGGCGGTGGCCCCGGGCCCCGCGCTCTGAGGGGGCCCACCCGGAGCTACGCTACAGTAACTGTATCGGCGTGCACAGCACGCCGATACAGTTACATTCTGCGGCAGAGCAGGGAGAATTGCTCTCCCTACTCTGCCGCCCGGCCGCTATGGGGCCTGAACAGGCGGTGGGGGGCCCGGTGCCAGCAGTGGGCCCCCCACCCGTCATCGGAGGGTCAGCTGTATCGCCATCCAGCCGATACAGCTGACCGCATAGAGAGAGAAGGAGTGAGCACTAGTGTTGAGCGATATTGCTCGATATCTAAAAATATCGTATCGAAATTGTATCGCCGATATCACTAAATATCGGCGATATCCGATTTCGATACCGGAAGTCCCATGTAAGTCTATGGGAACAAAATATCGCAACTAAAAAAAACCTTTATTTCCTTGTAAACACTAAATATACACACATAGAATACATATATATATATATATACATGTCATTGTGACATATATATATACATATATGTATAGTTTATACACTTCTACATAGTAAAATATCCTCTGATTCAATTGCCGGGTAAAGCCGGCTTCAGTGAAAAGACAGAAGCACCCGACATGAAATGACACTTGGTGTACATAGGGTTAACCATGTCTTTTCATGTCGTTTGCTATCTGATTTGCACAAACAATTAAATCAGTCTATGTTTGCAAAATTTCACACCTGTAGGGGTTAATTAAAGGTGTAAATTCGTTGTAAAAAAAACGGACTTTTTGCTACGAATTTACACCTTTAATTAACCCCTACAGGTGTGGATTTTTGCACACATAGACTGATTTAATTGTTTGTGCAAATCAGATAGCAAAGGACATGGTTAACCCTATGTACACCAAGTGTCATTTCATGTCGGGTTCTGCATTTTCACAAAAGCCGGCAATTGAATTAGCGGCTATTATACTATGTAGAAGTGTATGAACTATAAATATATATATATATATATGTGTCACAAACTCATTGACATGTATATATATATATATGAGGTGTAAAATTGCTGAAAAAAAATGTGTGGGCTCCCGCCCTATTTTCGCAACCAGACAGACAAAGCCAGTGAGTGGGGGCAGATAATAATAGCCCAGAGAGGGACCATTATTTTTGCCCCCCCCCCGCTACTAACATCTGCCCCCAGACACCCCAGAAAGGGCAAATCTCTAATTAGATTTGCCCTTTTGGCACTTTGCCCGTCTATTCCCATTGCCCTGTAGCGGTGGCGAACGGGTTAATAAGGGGTTAAAATGACCTTGCAATTGAAAGGTCACTTTAAGCCAGGTTAATAATTGAGAGCTGTCAATTAGACAACTATCAATTATTAATCCTATTGTATGAAAGAAAAATCAAACACACACACTTTAATAAAAAAGAAGTTTAATGAAATAATCACACAGTTTTTGACCATATTTTATTTTCCTGCTAAAACCATTTCCTGTAATAAAAATAAAATGATAAAGCAAAATTATTCTTACCAATCCGATGTACAGTCAGGTCCCACGGTGTAATCCTTCAGAAAGGGTTAATGTTTACTGCAGGGACCGCAGCTAATGCTGCAGCCTCACAGTAAACCCCCAAATGAATGAGTTCCTCTCCTGGCTGACAGGAGAGGAAGTGGAAAGCTTAATTGATTGCTTTCCACTTTCACTTCAGGTCAGCCAGGGACACAATCAGTGACGTCAGAGGGAACTGGTTAACAAAAATAGGGGATCCCCTCGAAAAAAATTGGCGTGGGGTCCCCCCTATTTTTGTTAACCAGCCAGATGAAGCAGACCGCTGAGGCCTGGATTTTCAGGCTGTTAAGGAGCCAAGATCCATGGACCTTGCCAGCCTGATAATACCAGGCCACAGCAGTCTGCATTATCTTGGCTGATTAACAAAAATAGGGGATCCCCTCGAAAAAAATTGGCGTGGGGTCCCCCTATTTTTGTTAACCAGCCAGATGAAGCAGACCGCTGAGGCTGGTTTTTCAGGCTGGTAAGGATCCAATATCCATGGACCTTGCAAGCCTGATAATACCAGGCCCAGCATCTGCTTAGCTTGGCTGGATAACAAAAATAGGGATCCCCTCGAAAAAAAAACGGCGTAGGGGTCCCCCTATTTTTGTTAACCAGCAAGTAAAATGCAGACTGCTGCGGCCTGGTATTAAAGACTGTCAAGCCCATGGATTTTGGCCCTCAACAGCCTGATAATACCAGGCTACAGCAGCCCCACATTTGGCGCATCAAAAGATGTGCCAATTGTGGCACTTTACCCTGCTCTTCCCACTTGCCCTGTAGCGGTGGCAAGCGGGGTAATAAGGGGTTAATGTCACCGTTGATTGCACGGTGACAATAAGCCCGGTTAATAATGGAGAGGTGTCAATAAGACACCGATCCATTATTAATCCCAAAGTTATTAAATGTATAAAAAAAAGACAAAGCAAGAAAAAAGTATTTTAATGAAATAAAAGAGACAACACAGTTTTCATTAATTTTATTATACACTCATTCCTGCGACGCCATCGATCTCCTGTAAAAAAAGAAAAAAAACAAACCAACAGTATACCACCTGTCCGACGCAGTCCATAACGACAGTCCTACGACGATCCAGCTCTGCTACATCGCAATGACAGGCAGAGCCTGTCATCGCGACGCAGCACAGCTGATTACCTGCTTCCCCGGCGGTGACGTCATCGGACTGACTGCTTTACGGCCGGGATTACCCAGCAGTCACTGCAGTTATCGCAAGAAACTGCATGTGACCGCCGGGGAGAAGAGGATGGCGGCCATGAAGCAGTCCAGGACGTGACCGCCGGAGATCTTCTGCCAGGTAAGTGCCGCTGACTCCTGACAGACCCGACCGACGGACACTGACAGTGACAGACCCGACCGACGGACACGGACAGTGACAGTGACAAATCCGATTCCGGTATTCGATATGACGAAAATATCTAAACGAATTATCGAAAGGCCGATAGAGCTAATATCGGCCGATAGCCGATATTTGCATTATCGTATCGCTCAACACTAGTGAGCACTCCTTCTCTCCCATAATCCCCCTCTCAGCGTCTGACAGCCGGCGCGATGACGTCACCTGCCGGCGCCCGCTGTCAGACGCTGAGAGGGAGAACAGTGAGCAGCACAGGAGCCGGGAGGTGAGTATTTTTATTTTTTTTAATGGGGGTGCATTATACTACAGAGGCTGTATATGGGGGGTGCATTATACTACAGAGGCTGTATATGGGGCTGCATTATACTACAGAGGCTGTATATGGGGCTGCATTATGCTACAGAGGCTCTATATGGGGGGTGCATTATACTACAGAGGCTGTATATGGGGCTGCATTATACTACAGAGGCTGTATATGGGGGCTGCATTATACTACAGAGGCTCCATATGGGGGTGCATTATACTACAGAGACTCCCTATTGGGATGCATTATACTACAGAGGCTGCCTATGGGGGTGCATTATAATATAGCGGCTGCCTATGGTGGTGCATAATATTATAGATTCTGCACATTGTCCTGACATGGGTAAGCACGGCTGCACTTTGCTCTGCATGTATTATGGCACTATGTAGGAAATAGGATTTTCCTGCCGATACTCTTTCTACGATCTTCCCCTGTTGAGTGGGCTCTATCATGTGGCGTTGTACTATACATGTTACTACGGATGGCATATAAGGAGGTATACTGCATGTGCATATGCGTTTCTAAACATCGGTTGTCCTTATAATGCCATTTTGCTGTTGATAGGTTTCACCCACTTTTGTTAGCCCACATATTCACTTTTACTTATTATTTGAGATTTTTTTATATACTCCCTTGCCACCATTCTCATTTTTGGCTTCATTAGGGCGATCACTCAATGTTTTCCAGGTTCTCTTTTTTGTTTTATCTACCATTATACTTCATTTGTGTTACATATTTTTTGTGAACATTTTTTATATATATATATGTTTTCAATAAAATTTATTTGTGGGATATAAATCTTGTTTAACTCTTTGTTATCCAGTTGGGCTAGATGCTCTGATATTCTCGTGTGATTTGATCATGTAAGGAGTTGCCCTGTTCCTTGTTGGAACCATGCTGAATTGTGTTACCCATGGTTTGGGTTTAAGTAACTTCAACACTGGAATTGTCCACTGCTGGGTCTTCAGCGTCAACACTACAATTATCCATCGCTTGGCCTTTAGCATAAACATTGCAATTGTCCATTGCCATTTCTTCAGCGTCATCAATGCAATTTTAAACTGCAGGGTCTTTAGCGCCAACACTGCAAGGATCCACCACTGGGTCTTCAGTGTCAACACTGCAATTGTGCAACGATGGATCTTTAGCATCAACACTGCAATTGTCCACTGCCGGGTCTCCAGGCTCAACTATTCAATGCGTAGCCAAACAATATGGGAGTAACAAATTAATAGGAAGAATGCTTTCAGGTGGCAATCAAGTATGTGGGTTCAAAGGCTTTTTGGGGTGAGTTTGAATTTGATGTAGGGCTGGCCTTGCATTCAATGCATAAGCTAACAGTATAGCAGAACAAAACGAATAATGTGAACTTGGTTTTCCTGTGTACACCCACTATGTCGTTTCAAAGCCTTTTTGGGGTGCGTTTGAATTTGTTACAGGGCTGGCCTTGCAGTCAATGCTTAGGCTGACAGTATGACAGAACAAAATGAATAATGTGAACTTGGTTTTCCTGTGTACATCCACTACGTCGGTTCAAAGCCTTTTGGGGTGCGTTTGAATTTGATGCAGGGCAGGCCTTGCATTCAATGAATAAGCTAACAGTATGACAGTGGCAAAAGAGTAATGTGAACTTGATTTTCCTGTGTACATCAACTAGGTCGGTTAAAAGCCTTTTTGGGGTGCTTTTGAATTTCATGCAAGGTGGGCTTTGCAGTTAATGCATAGGCTAACAGAATGGCAGAATAAAATGAATAATGTGAACTTGGTTTTCCTGTGTACATCCACTAGGTCGGTTCAAAGACTTTTTGGGGTGCGTTTGAATTTGATGTAGGGTGGGCCTTGCAGTCAATGCATAGCCAACAAAACAAAGAGAAATGCCAAGCACAGCTATGCCCCAAAAAACACTTTGAGGTGAACCACATGCAATGATAAACACCATAAACCTTCCAAATGAATGCTCCGGGTGCTCAATCCATAAGAAAAAAGGCTTTGTAATCCACAATGTGAGAAGAATGAAAGATGGCACTCAACGAGAGATTTCAACTTGCTTTCTTGAACATAGAACGGCTCAGGCTCGGGAGACATGTGCAAGGTGCATAGGCTAACAGTATGGCAGAACAAAATGAATAATGTGAACTTGATTTTCCTGTGAACATCCACCAGGTTGGTTCAAAGCCTTTTTGGGGTGCGTTTGAATTTGATGCAGGGCAGGCCTTTCAGTCAATGCATAGGCTAACAGAATGGCAGAACAAAATGAATAATGTGAACTTGCTTTTCCTGTGAACATCCACCAGGTTGGGTCAAAGCATTTTTGGGGTACATTTGAATTTGATGTAGGGCAGGCCTTGCATTCAATGCATAAACTAACACTATCGCAGTGGTAAAAGAGAAATGTGAACTTGGTTTTCCTGTGTACATCCACTAGGTCGGTTCAAAGCCTCTTTGGGGTGCGTTTGAATTTGATGCAGAGCGGGCCTTGCAGTCAATGCATAAGCTAACTGTATGGCAGTGGCAAAAGAGTAATGTGAACTTGGTTTTCCTGTGAACATCCACCAGGTTGGTTCAAAGCTTTTCTGGGGTGCGTTTGAATTTCATGTAGGGGGGCCTTGCATTCAATGCATACGCTAACAGTATGTCAGTGGCAAAGGAGTAATGTGAACTTGGTTTTCCTGTGGCCATCCAGTACCTGGGTTCAAAAGCTCATAGGGGTGTGTGTTACTTTGCTGCAGGGCAGGCCTTGCATTTAATGCATAGGTTAACACTATGGGAGACCTATTTTCTTATAATTGGAACACCTTTTCATGAGGCCCTCCTGTACGTCTCATCAAAGGGGTATTGGGGTGCATCCTCTTTTTTGGCAGCCCAGCCACTCAATGCATAGGCAATAGCAGTATACGAGACCCACTGCTTAACATTGGCCTTTTAAGAATAGTAACGCCGACTGATGCCCCTACAAAAATTGGCTTTTTGACTTTAAGAGTCCCTCCTTCATAAATGAAACAAGATGTGTCTGATGATGTGTCACACACCACGTGGCCAGCTAAGGCCAGGTTCACATCGCGTTATGGCAGTCCGTTTAACGGATGCGTTAAACGGACTGCGCTAACGCAAGTGTTTCTTTGATTGCATTTGTGCAATCATGTTAGTGCATCGGCTCGTCCTGCACTAGCCGTGATGGACCTTCGAGCGCGGTAGACCGCGTCCGAGGGTCCGTCACAGCATAACGGGACATCGCTAACGCATGCCGATTTTGACATGCGTTAGCGATGCGCTAGGTTATGGCGGTCTATGGGTGCGTTAACGGATGCGTTACATTGCGTTAATGCCGCTTTGTAACGCATCCATTAAACGGACTGCCATAATGCGATGTGAACCTGGCCTTAGGTTGTTAAATGCTACAATGACATTTCACAGTAAATGCATTTGTACTGGTTGAAAGTAATGGTAACGTTGAAAAACGCATCAAAATCGCTACGTGTGAACATAGACAAATTGGTCAAGGAAAATTTTTACTTTGGGTTCATTATTTTGCCTTATATAAAAGTCATTAGCCTGGAAAGTATGTTCCTTAACATATTTCCCAGGAAAATCCATTTTGGTTTCGTTTTTGTATGTTTTTTGATGCGTCTGGAAAAATGGTGTAAGATTCTGACAACATTGCTCACAGCTGTGACCTGGGAGTCAGAAATGCTTTCAGGAGCATTCCCCATGATGTTCTCGTGTCATTTGAGCAGTGTTTCCATCATTTACAGAAGTTTTTAGATGTTAAAAGGACCCACGGGGGGCATCGAGGCAAAAATGCTCTGTTTTCCCATAGACTTACATTGGGCTCATTGCTCGGGTCGAGTACCCAAGTATTCCAATTTTCTTGACCCAAATAACGAGCACTAGAGCATTTTAGTGCTCGCTCATCACTAGTGGACAGCAAACATCACTTTACTGAACAGTGTCAGATAGCTGCTACCAAGGCAAAAAAATAATGGAATGCTTTAAAAGCGGTAAAGATGCTCATGACAAGAACATATTTTCCCTCTGTACAAGTGTCCACTATGTGGTTATATTATTAATGTAATCTTTAGGTTTTTAGTGCCAGTACTTTTTAATTATTTAGTGTTTAACTTTGCCAATATACGATGTGGTAGATGTGTAAGCAGGTTGCGGGATGCAGTGACAGGCAGAAGGCGGAGCAAGGGTTAACAAATTTAACAGATTAATCAAACAGGGTATTTACTCTTTGCAGAGAGATAAATTTAAGGGTATATAGTAAGAACAACAAGTGTAGAACAATAGCAGTCCCGTTATTAAACTTATTGTGTCCTTTATGCTCCTCCACCGCAGATGATTCCGCAGGGGTGGCAACACGGGAAACGGCCAGAAAGATGTCCACAGAGGGGGTCATTTGAACGATGATCCGTCCTCTGGTGGCAGAGGTCGGTCTCCGGTACCTTCCGCTAAGCCCCTAGTCCATGAACTTGTGCGGCTAAAGCAAGTCAGGCAGCAGCATTCTCGCAGTTGAACGTGGGCTGGCGTCCAGTAAATGGCAGGGAAGACCGCACACGAGTGTCCAGTACTCAGCCTTCTCTCCTCCGCATTTGTGTAGTACTCACAGTCCCTGGGTGCACTGCATCTCTCTCTATCTCTCGATTCCGCTGGTGATGATGGAAGGCGACAAACGCAGCCTGTCGCAGCACCGGTGCTCAGAAGGTGGAGCACACAGCTCACCCTGCTGCACACTGCCTGTCCGCACCAAACTGCCTGTCACTGCACACGTTTATTACCCGGGTCATGAGGTTGGTCTAGTCCCCAATTCCTTCCCCCGGGCAACATGAGAGGCAGCCTCAACAGTTCCGGACCCTGCTCTGTACAGGTACCCCAGCCCTGTCTTCCTCCTTACACTCCCCTCTCCTTTAGCTCGCCATTTCACAGGCGACAGTTCTTGCAGTAGACGTTGACACTCTGGAACCCAGGGATCTTTTCTGCCTCCAACTCTTCATCTCGGTCACGACCATGTCGCTCGTGGGTCACCCTGGACAGAGCATTGCATGTTCACTCTCAGCTCCTTTTCAATATGTGATCTTATATCGGTATTTTGCTATACGGGCCACCCATCTTTGCTCCAAGGCCCCCAGTTTCGTATTTTCTAGGTGGGCTAGAGGATTGTTGTCGGTATGTACCAAGACTTCGGATCCCGACAGGTACTCAGCAAACTTCTCGGTCATCGCCCACACTAACGCCAGTAATTCCAACTTGAAAGAACTATAGTTGTCTTTTATAGTTGTTATGGAGAGACCGGCTTGTGTAAGCAATCACTTGTTCCTTTCCATCCTGTATCTGTGACAATACAGCTCCTAGTCCCTGTAGGCTTCCATTGGCGTGAAGAATGAAAGGTTGAGAGAAGTTTGCATAGGCCAGTAGGGGCACTTTAGTCAGGGCCAACCTCAAGGCTCGAAAAGCTTCTTCCTAGCTATCCCCCACTAAATGTTCTGATTCTTCGCACCAGAAGGCACTCCTTTCAACACTTCCAGCAATGAATTAACAATATGAGTGAAGTTTTTCATGAATCGTCTATAGTACACAGTAAGCCCCAGAAAGGCCAAAACGTCCTTCACTGTTTTCGGACTGGGCCAGTCCTATAATGCTGCTCTCTTCTTACGTGCAGGACTTACTCCCTCAGCGGATACAACATGTCCTAGGTATTCAATTTGCTTGCGGAAAAGGTGACACTTTTGGGGTTTCACTTTCAGGCCGTGCTTCTGCAGCCGACCCAACACCTGCTCCAGCCGCTGGAGATGCTCCTCAAACGTAGCTGCATAGACAAAGATGATATCAAGATATATAAGGGTAGCTTCAAAGTTCCGGACTCCCAGACATCTCTCCATCAGTCGCTGAAAGGTTCCAGGGGCGTGGGTAAGACCAAAGGGCATCCGGTTGAATTTGAACAAACCCATAGGCAATATGAATGCTGTCTTCAGCGGGTCATGCTCAGCCATGGGTACTTGCCAGTATCCACAGGCCAGATCCAGTGACAAGAAGTACTTTGCTTTTCCCAGGGTGGACAATGACTCCTCAATTCTCAGTAGGGGATAAGATTCCCGCACTGTACAGGCATTCAGTCGTTGATAGTCAACACAAAACCGCAGGGTTACAACCTTTTACCGAACTAACTTGATGGGGCGGCCCATGGGCTCTGGCTCTCCCGTATGACTGCAGCATGTGTGCCAACATCTCTTTCACTTCTTGGTATATTTATGGTGGGATCCGTCAATATCACTCCCGAATCAGTCCGCTACTTCCTGTGGGAATCTCATAGGTTATGGCTGTGGTGCACGTGAAATTATCGTCATGACGGGCAAAAACATTGTGGTAACGCTCTAGCACTGCTTCCACCTGTTGCACCTGTTGTGATGAGAGTCCCGTCAGTTCAGCCCGCTTCTGCTCCAAGATCCAGCGCCCTTCCTTCATGTTGCTAGGCGGAGGCTCTGAGGACACGGTAACGTCCACAGTCCAGGGATCCCCTTGTTTCACCACTAACTGAACGGCATCAGTTCTTCCGGAATACCCATTATTTGCACCACTTCATTTTTGGCGAGAGCATGAGATTGTCCTCCCCTAGGTTGACACACCACACCACTACATTACCATCGTGAACAGTGGCTAACGTCTACGCAATGAGGAGACCTGAAGGTAGTTGATCCATTAGGGCTGGCTCTGTCTGGACTTCCACTCCTTCAAGGGGTGTACAAGCTTGCATGGGCAGCATGAGCACAGCCTGACCAGGCGGTAAGATGAGTTTGGCAGAGGCTGGAACTACCTTCTTCCCCAAGACTCTTACTTCACTCAATGTTTCTTGTGCCTATGCCACCCATATCAGCTGTTGGAACACCTTCAACTGGTGGGTGTGGGGCTCTGTCG
>JARQOD010003035.1:47209-69614 GCA_033576555.1 Oophaga sylvatica
CGCCCTCTTTTTGTTAATAAACACCAATCTTGCTTCCCCAACCCAAAAAAACCTTTTCTCTTTAGCAGTGCACCTTGTAACCAAGTTTTTTAAAAAAAACCTTGGTTTTCCATTTAACCCAATCCCCTTTTACACAATTATGAAATTCACTTCTGCTCTCACACCATCCTTATAATGTCTTCTATCCCTTCTCCCCCCCCCCACCCCGTAAAACTCCTTCAGCCCCCCATATACCTTTCCCAGTTACTCCTCAGTTGCACCCAACTTAACTTCATCCCACACATGATCGGGGAAAACGGCAATCTCCTGTCCCATAACTAACACCCAATCAGGTTTTTTGAAACAAAACAATGTCCAGTCTAGACGCCCCCTCCCACTCTCAGAAAAAAAACGTATTTAACAATGGAGTTACTTTACACTCCCTCTGCATATCCCTCAAAACCAAATCACTCCCATGCCCCTTAACTCTTTCCTTGACACATCCACTTTTCACCTTTCCCACATCAACATTATATCACCACAATCACAACGGACTCTACCTGGATAAAAAACTTAATTTTTTCAAATAAAACTTTAGGGCTCCTGTTTTTTACAGGAAGCTTTACAATTATAAACCCCTAAAACGAATATTTCTAAACTCAAAATTGCTAACACGCATTCCCAACTAATCACCTTTAGTCACAAAAATCACTTTTCACCCTTCACCAAAAAAACCAACACCTTTATTTTTTTGTACATCCCACTTCCCTGACCACACAGACGCCCCATGGGGGCTATTCACTCCCCTTCAACCATCCACAATCCCCCACTCTTGTAAAAAAAAATTTCCGCATTTTGCGTGCAAAATTTCAAAATGGCCGACCCCGGGCAATTTTATTTTTAAAAACCTCCCCTTTTGGATATAATTCTAACACCCTCTAAACAAAAAACCAAAAGGCTTAAAAAAAAAACACTTTGTCCAAAAAAAGCCAAAAAAAGGAAAAAAAATTAAAAAAAACAACTACGATATAACTGACACACATTACCCCACCCCCCCCCCCAGTTTGCCATTGCTTAAAGAGCAAAGCTATGTACACAAAAAAAATACCTGGCTACTGGAAAAGTAAAAACGTATTAACGGTACCCCCCGTGTCCTCTCCACCATTTGTGCCGAAGCAGCCTTCCGAGCCGTGGCCTCCTTTTTATCCTCCACCCGTGCCTTTTTCTGCCCAGCTTCCTCGGGGCCATTCCTTCTTCCCCACCTCAATGTTCTCTGTTTTCCCCACCACCCTCCCGGGTGACACTTTAACCCTCCTGGTCCTCTCGGGAGAAGGCACCAATATTTCTCGGATCAGACTCATGAACTAAAACCTCAGCCTTCCTCCTTGCCACAGATATATCGAAACCATCAGGCATTTGACCATGATTCAGCAACTGGGACTTCTTTTTTTTACTTCTTTTTTAGGCCATGAACGCTCCTCTTCCTTATGGCCTTCCAAAATTCCTTGTCCTCCTTTTCCTCCTGTTGCTTCTCCTTTCTTCTCTCAGCCTCCTTGTCCTCCTGCCGCTTCTCCTCCGTCTCTCGGCAGGAGTGGGTGGCGCCCTCACAATCGCTTTGCAGCGCGGCGACTTCGCCTTCCCTCCGCTTCTTCTCCTCTCTCCGCCTCTTAACCTCCTCCTCTCTCTTCTTTCTTCCTCCCGCCTCCGCTCCTCCTCACGTCTCTTTCTTTCCTCCTCCTCTCTAGTTGACCTCCTCGGCACACCAAACGGGCAGTCTCTATACAGGTGCTCTGAACTGCCACACCTGTCACATTCACGAGGCATCGGACACCTAGCCGCCCACATGACCCTCTTGCTTGCAATTACGGCAAACCAACTCCTTGCTACACATGTTTAGCAGGTGCCCGAACTGAAAGCACCTCCTGCAGTAAAGTGGCTGCCCCGGGTATGACAGGAAGCCCCTATGACCCGCCACTGAAAAGTTCGCTGGTGGGTGGGTGAAACTCCCAAACAACCTGGGTCCTTCTTCAATTTCACCCGAAACACATACTTGCAGTTGAAAATGCCCAAGACATTTTTCTGCTTCTCCCCTCCCTTCACGTATTCACAGTACCGCTCCAGGAACTGCTCCAGTAGTGCTACTTCTGTATAGGGGTTGTACACAGTCACAGTCACCACTTTTTCCATGAGCCCAAACAGGGGCTCCACCCGCACTCCCTCCAGGCATGGATCACCTTCATTACTTCTGAGCCATTCAAAGACGGTCAAACAGCATCCCTCATTCACAAAGGTTACATTATTTGTACCTTGACTCCGGAATTCATTGACGCTGGAGATATCCTGACGATGGGGCTCCAGCCTTTCCCTCCAACAGGTCACGAACGACGTACACCAGGTTGTTTTTCTCACCACCTTCCACCACCACTCGGATCGTATTCTTAATGAACATCCTCAGTCCAGACTGCCGGTACGGATACGCAGTAGAAAATCAGCACACGCTGCCAGCAAAGCCCCTGGATCACTCCAGGAAAACTCGCACCCTCTGACCGCGACACACGATCGCAGCCAAAGGCCGAGATCACACTGGCGCATAGCATACAATGGTTGTATTAGCGCATGGCGGCTCAGCATTGCCACCCTTATATAGTAACAGCTACAGGACCTTCCAGAAACAAGGACCAATGAAACCTGTTCCAGAACTCCAGCAGACAGGACCTTCCTGGCAGACCAATAGGAGCTGCTGAAGTACCTGAGCATGTGACCCCTGATCTCCAATGAAAGATCTCAACCTGGGCATGCTCAGAAGGGGAAACGCAGGACTTTGTCCCAAGACGTCTGCTCCAGCACTGGCTATAATAGCAGATCCAGAAAAGGCAGCAGCAAGTCATGCACAGTAGTGGAGTGGGCAAGATGCTGGGACTACGTCTCTGCTGAGCAGGCTCCACTGCGGCGGAGATGAATGGGAGACTGCAGCGGGACTGGTTCGAGACTCCCCTTGTGCAGCAGCGGGAACTTGAACCCTAACACTTGGTTCTTGGATTGACTCTTTCCATCTGAGCAAGAAAAGACATCCTTGATTGTCCTCTTTCATTTTTGTTGGTTCCAACTGTGGTTGTCCTAGGTCGTTAACAATTGTCTTAACCACAGTACTTCTTGACTCGCATGTGCTGCTGCAACATATTCTGCTTTTGTTGAAGACAGTGTCACAATTGACTGTTTCTTACTTGTCCAACTTATTGGTCCAACCATGAGAGAAAAAAAAATGTCCACTGGTAGATCTTCTGTCAGTTGGATCTCCAGCCCAATCTGCATCAACATATCCTGTTAAAATGCAATTATCACCTGTGGGTAATTTCAGCTTAACATTGCTAGTTCCTTTCAAATAACATATTACTCTCTTCACGGCATTCCAATCAGCTTTATTTGGTTTTGATACCTTTTTTACTCAGGATTCCTACTGCTGCTGCTATGTCTGGTCTTGTAATGGTCGCTAGATACAGTAGTTTTCCTATTTCTGTTCTGTATTCTTCATTGTTTGGTAGCATATTTTCTTCACTGTTCATCTCTTTGAGATAATTCGTTTCCATTGGAGACTTTACTGTTTTTGCATCCTTTAGTCCAAATTTTTCTGTTATGTCTTGAATCATGTGATTTTGATTCAGTAGGAAACCTCCATCTTATTCTCTTTCTATCTGTATTCCTAGGTACTGTTTTACATTTCCCAAGTCTTTGATTTCAAAATTTGTTTCAGGATTTTTAGAATGTTTTCTTTATCCCTTTCTTGTTTAAAACAAATCAAAATGTCGTCTACATATATGAGTACATAAATCCATCTATTACTCAGCCTTTTTGTGTACAAGCATGGATAAGCTTTGCTTCTTTGAAATTTTTCATTTGTTAGTACTTCCATGATTTTGTCATTCCACGCTTTAGCTGCTTGTTTTAAACCATATATGCTTTTCTGCAGTTTGCAAACTTTGTTTGGATTTCTTTCATCTTTGAATCCTGGAGGTTGTTCCATGTAAATGTCTTCTGTTAAATCTCCATTCAAAAAAGCTGTCTTTACATCCAGATGTCTTAGTTACATCTGTTCCACTGCTGCAACTGTAAGTAAAGTTCTTATTGTAGTGTGTTTGACAACTGGAGCAAATGTTTCATCATAGTCTTCTCCATATTTTTGAGAATACCCTTTAGCTACAAGTCTTGCTCGATATCTTTCAGGTGTACCATCTGTTTGGTATTTTACTTTAAAAATCCATTTACATCCTATGGCTTTTCTTCCTTCTGGCAAATCTGTTAGTGTCCATGTATTTGAATCATGCATGGATTTAATTTCTGTTTCTGTTGCTTCTATCCATTTATTAGCTTCTTCTTCAGGAAGTTTAGATATGTCTTTCCAAGAGGTAGGTTCATAGATTTTTCTTATACTTGTCTTGTATGAGAGAGGTTTTGGTGGTTTTCCTTTGTTCTCTCTTATTGAACATCTTGGTTCTGTGTCTGTTTGTAGTTGTGAGTCTTCACTTTCAGTATTTTGTTCTTCATTCATTTCTGCTTCTTTCTCATCAGATATTTCTTCAGCTATGTCACTATTGTTTTTCTCATTTTTTGTTTCAACTGAAATCATAATGTCTTCATTTAAATCTTCAATGAATGTCACACTGTTACTCACTGTAACTCTGTCTGTTTTGGGATCTAGGATTCTATATCCTTTGCAGTTTTCACTTATATCCAACGAATATTCCTTCCATGGATCTGTTTTGAAGTTTGGAACGTTTTTCTGTTGGAATGAATATAAAAACTTTACATCCAAAAACTTTTAAATGATTGACACTTGGTTTCATACCTTGCCACAGTTCATATGGAGTTTTCTTCAGTTTTCTGGAAAAAAGTCGGTTCTGTAGATATGTAGCTGTCATTGCTGCCTCACCCCAATATTTCTCTGGTAGTTTAGAATCTGTCAGCATACATCTCGTCATTTCTGTTAGAGTTCTGTTTTTCCTTTCTGCTACTCCATTTTGTTCAGGTGTGTATGGAACAGTTTTCTGATGTTCTATTCCATTTTGTCGTAAGTAGTCTTCTATTCTGTGACCTGTAAATACACCTCCATTATCACTTCTGATGACAATTGGCTTCCTTTGAAATTTGTTACTTGATCTTGTTACATAGTCTACAAGTTTATCAAAAACTTCACTTTTGTTCTTAATTAAGTATGTGACTGGGTATCTTGAGTAGTCGTCTATAAAAGTCAACATATATCTATTGCCTCCTGATGTAGTCACTTTCATGGGTCCACATACGTCAGTATGCACCAAATCAAGTGGTCTTTCGCTTTTCATCTCACTTTCTTTTGGAATAGATACCCTTGTGGCTTTGGATTTTATACAACATTCACATCTTACGGTAATTGAGCAATCTGATATCTTTAAATCTTTTGTCAATTCTTTTCTCTGTAGTTCCCTTGTACTGTTGGGGTGTCTATGTCCTAGACGTCTATGCCACATGTGAATACAGTTTTTGTGATCATGTGTACATACCTTCATCTGTTCCTTTGGTTTGTCAAAATGATATAATTGTTCATCTGCCTTGACTTTGGTTATCAACTTGTTTCCTGCAAGAATTGCACACTCATTATCTTTGAATTTTACTGTAAGTCCTTTTTCTGTTAAACGTTTCACAGATAATAATCCGCCTTCCAATTTTCTCACCAATAGATCTTAGCTGTAATATCACTTCCATCATTGAGAATATATGCTTCTGCATGTCACTGTCTGCATTTAGTCTCATATTGTAAAGCTTTCTTAATAGAAATAACTTGTGATTTAAGCTAGGTCTCTCATATAGCTTTCTTAATTCTTCCCATATTCCTTTCACTGTTTCTTCATTTCTTATATGTATTAATTGAGCATCATCCACTAATAAGCTGATGGTAGCTCTCGCTTGTCTATTTTTCTTATCCCATGTCTGATTATCTTCATCAGGTCTATCTGTAGTGATTACTTCCCATAAATCATCTTTAGACAATAACATCTCTACTTTGAACTTCCATAGCTGATAGTTCTCATCATTCAGTTTAGCTACTGTGAGTTTTAGCTCTGTGCTAGTCATCATTTTTAACTTATCTTACTTGTTTGGAGAGACTTGCACTGAAGAATTCTTCTGCATTCACCAGGGTCTTACTGAGAGTTCCAATGTCCTGGGATCTGTGGTGTCTGGATTCTCTGTATCTGGATACGCTGTATCTGGGTGCCTGGGTCTGGGTGTCTGGGTGCCTGGGCCCATAACCTGTTGCACAGCTTCTGAATCCACACTTTTGCAGAGAAAACTTCACAGAGCAAGTTGCATGGGATAACAAGCGTTTACTTCTCTGAACATGAGGTAAAAGAATAATGCACAGACATTACAGCATTGCATCAGCTAACAGGAACACAATGAAAGTGAAACTAAACAGAGACTAATTCTTATACAATACATTAAAGAAGGAAACGTTACACAACATCGCCATCTACTGTCAGGTCAGCATAAAGTCCTCCTTCACATATAAGTTCTGATCTGTTGCATATGACAACAAAAACAAGCTCTCATATGGCAATATCTCGACAGAAGTATAAAAAAAAGTTATTGCTCTTGTAAGACAAAGACTAAAAAAATGGATAATGGTTGGGAATGGGTTAACCTCTAATTTTTCTCTTAAAATTTTACTATAGGTGAGTATGTGTTAATTATCTTCATATTGTTTCCCTTTGAGAATTTGGCACACTGAAAAAATGAACACAAATTCCAAATTTTTGAGGCATTGAAGAATAAAAAGTTCTTAAATTATCAGATGTATACTATTTCTTTGTTATAATCTTTTTTCAAAAAGGGATTACATTGTCTCAGTCTGTATTCAGAAAATCATGTAAACCTTTTTGCCAAGTGTCAAAAGTATTGTGTTGGCTTGAGCCATAGAAGCTCTGCTACAGTGATACGATGGCACTTTTTCTTTTTAATTCATGTTTTAAAAGTTCCTTTCCTTTACTGAGTAGTGCCAAACAGATCAAATGGTTTGAAGGCACTCTGTTTTTATATAACAAGGACCCTGGAGGAAGGCTGACATAGAGAGGGGCCAAATGGAGAAATGGAAATCTGACATAAGAAGGAACAGAGAAAGATGAAGGAGAGCGAAGAAAATTCCCAGGAACATATAAAGGTAAAAACTGATGAATAACAGCAGGAGATAGAACTTTAGTGATTGTCATGACAGAGCTCAGAGATAAAAAAGTAATCAAAGTGAGAACAATTGACAAGAAAAGGGAAATGGTTATATAAAAAAGTATAGCAGGTTGCAGAGATGATGACACATTTTTAAGATTCTGTTTTACATGAATGCTCATAATTTAATATCTTAAGAACTGACAAATATTAGGGGAAAGCAGTTGTTGCATAGACACAATAGTTTGAGACAGTTTTGTGACCTTAACAGATTTTTCTGTGATATTGTGAGTCCATTGTGTGAGTTCTGTTCATGAAGAAGCATTAACACAATGCAGGTGAATATACACTATAGCATGTGTAGTAGGTGTGTGGCAAACAGGATTACATTTACTGACATCTCAGAGGTATGAGATCTGTGTGACCCAATACATATGACTTTCCAATGCTTCATTTATAGACATAGCTCGTTTCAAAAGTGAGACTGAAAATATGTCTCAGGCTTACGCAGCTGTATGCCTATACAAATGCATATGTCTGCAACAGACTAAAATAACGAGTACATATGTTTTTCATTGGATAAACTCATATTTTAAAGTTTTATAAACTATGCTTTTCAGTACAGTTAAAGGGGAAGCCCTGGCTGCCTTCTTAGGCTACTTTCACACATCAGGTTTTTTGTGTCAGGCATAATCCGTCGAATACCTGAAAGGACGGATCCGGTGCAGATTTTGAAAAAAACTGATGCAACAGATCAGTTTTGTTGCCGGATCCGACCTGAACTTTTCAACCCGGAAAATGCAGGTACGCATGTCTGGCACGGAGGAGAGAGAGAGAGAGAGGGAGACCTTGGTTTTCAGAATCCGGATCAGTCTTTTGACGGATTGCACAAAAGACTGGTCTGGTTCCATAGACTTCTATTATTTCTGCCCGCATGATGCGTCGCATCAGGCACTATCAGGCGGGTCCGCTAAAAAAAAAAAAGTTGCAGTGACCGTCTTGTCCGGCCGCCGGAATGTATATTTCTGCCAGATCCGGACAAAAACAGATGCAACACAACGACATCAGGCGCGATCCGGCGCTAATGAAAGTCAATGACAAAAAAACGCATCCGGTACCGGATCTGTTTTTTTAACTGCACGCCGGATCGCGCCTGACGTCAAAAAACTGATGTGTGAAACAGCAACATATCTGCTCTTGAGTTGTGCATTGTATTGCAGCAAATTGCACGCCTGTGGTCACATGAGCGCTCGCTCCCAGCGCCTACCCTTGGGATTCCTAAGCGCATAGTGCATGAGATTTGAGGATTCACAAGTCTGCTGTCACATAGAGTTGTAGCCTAAGGCTGGACAGCACCTTTAAATGCAAACAGATTTTGGAGACTATGTTATGGCATGCATGAAAATCAAGAAAAAGTTATTTTCCCATATTAATCAAACAGAATGAAAGTGTAAGATCTGTTCTCATCAAGTCTGTAGTATATTTTGGCAGGTACATAAGGATTACATCCTAATATATACAATATTTATGACAGGCTTATACACTACTAATAGCCTGAAAGTACATTTGGCATAAATGATTTACTCACAAGAAGGCAACAAGCTTGATGGTTACAGCAGTCTTACATAGGGTTATGAACCAGTTGGATGAAAACATAGGGCTGCAGTACTGGAGTAAATCAATTCTACAGAAATGATGATGAGACAAATGCATTTCAACGCTGTAAAAAGGGATACATAGTTTTTCACTAAACAATGGGACAACTATTGTATTGGTTGCTCTGTAGGCATGATGGATCTGATAATTAAGAAAAGGAATTCTCTGGCTGAGAAGGCATTGGAGGAGTTAGCTTCCCTCAGTACAAATCTTGCTCCTTATTCATCCTTTATGGATTTTAAAGAATTTAATCTGAAGCTTCATGCTTAATTGAATAAGTTTGAAGATGATTTTTTGATGGGTGGGTGTTTTTGATGGGCGTAAAATGCTTGTTAAGGAAAAGGTTGAGGTGTACCCCACAGGGGAAAATGTTGGCCAGCCAACACACTTAGGGTATGGGCATTCCAAGTCTAGGAGACCCGCTCCTTTTTTAATGGCACATTTTTTGTTAAGAGGCCCTCCTCCATGTTTCTTCCAAGGGGGATTGGTCTTACTGGGGTGCATATGACTTGGTAGCAGGGCAGGCCTTGCAGTCAATGCATAAGAAAAGGGAATGGGAGTACAAAATGAATAATGTGAAGTGGATTTTCCTGGGCCCATCCAGTATGTGGGTTCAAAGGCTTATTGGGGTGCCTATGACTTGTTGCAGGGCAGGCCTTGCAGTCAATGAAAAAAAAAACAGAATGGGAGGACAAAATGATTAATGTGAAGTGGATTTTCCTGGGCCCATCCAGCACCTGGGTTCAAAGGCATATTGTGGTGCATATGACTTGGTAGCAGGGCAGGCCTTGCATTCAATGCAACATTTTTTATGGAAGCCCTCCTGGACATCTTGTGAAAGGGGTATTGGGGTGCTTCATAATTCTTGGCAGCCCATCCACTCACAACATAGGCTATAAAAGTTTATGAGAACCATTGTTTAATTATGGCCCTTTAAGCAGATTAATGCTGCCTGATGCACCTGTAAAAATAGGCACTGTGACTTTAAGAGTCCCTCCTTCATAAATCAAGCAAGATGTGTCTGCTTATGTGTCAGACACCACAGCTAGGCTTGTTAAATGTTACAATGACATTTCCCAGTAAATGCATTTGTTTTGGTTGAAAGCAATATTAAAGTTGAAAAACACTTCAAAAGTGCTGCATCTAAACATGGCCCAAGTGGTGAAGGAATATTTTGGTCTGGGGTTAATTATTTTGACTTATATACATGTCATTAACCTGGAAAGGATGTACCTTTACATATTTCCCAGCAAAATCAGTTTTGGTTTGTTTGGTATGTTTTTTGGTGCACTGGTAAAAATGGCATGAAAATCTGACAACATTGTTTAAAGCTGTGAACTAAGAGTCAGAAATGCTTCCAGGGGCGATCCCCATGATGTCCCCGTGTCATTTGAGCAGTGTTTCCATCATTTTCAGACGCATTTAGACCTTAAAAGAACCACTGGGGGATCGCGGCAAAAATGATCGGGTCTCCCATAGACTTACATTGGACTCGTTGTTCTGTCGGAGTACCCGAGTATTCCAATCTGCTCGACCAGAACAACGAGCACCCGAGCATTTTAGTTCTCACTCATTACTAGTGGCGGATTTAAACATCAGCAAGATGGTACATGTTCCATGCATGGCAGACATGCTGAGCTTGGTTGTACAGCATTTTTTAAAAACATACACTGACTTGCTGGACCTGCTTGCCAAAGTACACCATGTCAGTGCCCATTTCCAAAAGTCATCTCGGTCTTTCGCCTGTCTGGCTTCGCTGGCTTCGACTGATTTTTGACCTGCCCACACGCTGGAATTCAACCTTTCATATGTTGGCAAGTCTTAGTGAGCAGCAGAGTGCAGTGTCTGAATTCCAGCTTCTCAATGCACGACAGAGTAACACTCAGTTTTTATTGTATAAAAGCGCCAAAACATAAAAAAAGATATAAGTGAGGTATTGCTGTAATCGTACTAACTCAAGGAATAAAATTGCTTTATCAATTTTACCACACGTGGAACTGTATAAACACCCCCCAAAAGAAAGTCATGAAATGCTGGTTTTTGTTCATTCTGCCTCCCAAAAAATCGGAATAAAAAGCGATCAAAATTTTTGCATCTCTGTATTCTCAGAACTATAGCTTTTTTAATTTTCTGCTGACTAATCTGTATTGTTTTTTGCAGAAGAACATCATGTTTTCATCTATCCCTTTTTTATTTACATTCATCTTTTTCATTGTGTTTTGTTCCACTTTTTTGTTTGGGGGTATGATAAAAAAGCATAGTTTTTTGTGTCTTTTTTATGGTGGACACTGAAGACTCGTTTAACTAGTGAACATGTGAACTTTTTTTTAACAAAAAAATACAAATTTATGGTATATATATATATATATATATTATATATATACTGTGTTCCAAATTATTATGTAAAAATTGTTTACGATTGATTAGGTAAGAATTTTTTTGTCTGTCAGTTAAACTCATCGATGGTGATGTGTATTAGGGGTCAAGTTCCCGCTTCTGCACAAGGGGAATCTCGAGCCATCCTGGCTGCGGTCTCCCATCCGTCTCCGGCCGCAGTGGACTCAGTCGGTCCCAGCGTCTCGCCCAGTCTAACAGTGTGCAGAGGATTACTGCTGCCTCTCCAGGCTCTGCTATTGTGGCCAGTACTGGTTAGCGGCGAGCAGACGTCTTTAGGACAAAGTCCTTGTTTTCCCCTTCTGAGCATGCCCAGGGTGAGATCTCTCATTGGAGATCAGGGGTCACATGCTCAGGTACTGCAGCAGCTCCTATTGGTCCGCCAGGAAGGTCCTGTGACTACTGGTGTTCTGGAACAGTTTCATTGGTCCTTGTTTCTGGCAGGTCCTGTAGCTGTTACTATAAAAGGGTGGCATGGCTGAGCCGCCATGCGCTAGTATCAATTGCATTATGTGCTTTGCCCAGTGTGATCATGCATGCATGTGGTTAGGGCTCGGCTGAAATAAGCCCCTAGAATACCGGCACCTCCGGTGAGGAGATTTGAGTGCAAGTGGTTAAGGCTTGGCTGAAATAAGCCCCTAGAATACCGGCTTCTCCGGTGAGGAGATTTCTTGATTGCGTTGCTGTCTGCATGATCACAGACTGCTATCCGCACAGCAGTTATCTGTGTATCCCTGTGGTGTTAACAGGACACAGTCTTTTTCTCAGCGGCTCTGTGACGCAACAGGGTTCGCTTTATAACGCTGGTTCAGAGCCCTAGCGTTTTACTTTGCGGCTCACTGAAGCTAAGTGAGTTCGCACCTATCGCCATATAGCGCTGTGGCATTCCCGTTAGCGGCTCTGGGGATTAACAGAGTTTGCACTTACTGCCACAGCGCGCTACGGCGTTTATTTTAGCGACTCTGCGGGATAATAGAGTTCGCTACTTTCGCCATCTTACTAGCAGCGGGCTTCGCCTGCACGGTGGACCCCGGGCTGCGAACGCACCTCTCTACTATATCCATTAGGTGCGTTCCGCAGACCCTAACATAATACTAGCGCCAGGGTCTGGCTAGTAAAATGGCGGATGACCAGCGTCTACTGCGGGACATCCAGCAGCTGGAGGGTAGGTTGGCGGCTCTTGAGCGCACAACCTCAGCTGTGGATGTTACTGCAGTCGCTGTTCAGGCTGCTAGCGTGGCTGCAGCCAGTGTGTCCACTGCCACCTCTGCCCCCACAATATTCCACCTCCCACTTCCAGACAAGTTTGCTGGTGACAGCAAGCAATGTCGGGGATTCGTGAGTCAGTGCTCTATACAACTCGAGCTTCTGGCTGCACTTTTCCCCACGGATCGGGCACAAGTGGGCTTTGTAATATCTCTTCTGTCGGGCAGAGCGTTGGAGTGGGCCACCCCGCTGTGGAAGCGTGACGACCGTGTGGTGCGGAGTGCTCCTCGTTTTCTGGAGGCTCTAAAAAAGGTCTTTCTAGGACCTCAGGTTACCCACGATGTGGCGCTCCAACTTCTGGCAAGATCACAGGGTTCGTCCTTGGTCAGCTGTTTTACTGTCCAATTTCGGACTCTGTCCTCGGAGTTGGACTGGCCGGATAAAGTCCTCATTCCCGTGTTTTGGAGAGGACTAGCGGGCCAAGTGAAAGACGCCTTGGCTACCAGGGAGATTCCTGCCACACTGGAGAAGCTTATCGCCATATCTACCCGCATCGACCTCCGTTTTCACGAGCGGAGATTGGAGCGGTCCCAGTGTAGGCGGAGGTTTCGGCTGGCTCCCACCTTCGCCAGACCTCTAGAATCTTCCAGCCAGGCACCCGACTCCCATGAGGCCATGGAGGTTTCTCGAGCAGGACCTAAGTCCTGGGCCGCTCGAGTACCCGTGGTCTGTAACATCTGCCAGCAGTTAGCACATTATGCCAAAAAATGTCCACAGCGGTCGGGAAAACGGTCGCATCTAGTGACCTTGGGAGGAGGTTCACTAGACACTGTGGCATTTTCCACCAAGTTGTCCTATAAGGGGACAATTACTGTAGGTCCATCCACGCTCATCGCCTTGCTCTGTGTGGATTCTGGAGCCGAGGGGAATTTCATGTCCTCTGCATTTGGTCTCCGCCACACTATCTATACCTTTGGTGATGCTCGCCAAACCGGTGACTGTGCGAGTAGTGAATGGATCAACTCTGCCCTCACAAATCACCCACCAGACTATCCCTTTCACTTTATCTATGTCCCCTTCCCATCAGGAGAGTATTTATTTTCTTGTCCTGCCCAAGGGAATAGACGAGGTGTTGCTGGGAGTACTTTGGCTCCATTACCACTCTCCCCATATTGAGTGGTCCTCTGGGAGGATACTGGGTTGGGGTGATTCATGTAGAGGCAGGTGTGTCAGGGAGTGCGTTCAGGTCACCACCACAGAGATACCCGTAGATCTCACTTCTCTTCATCAGTGTTATTGGTCATATGCAGACGTTTTCTCTAAGAAGGAGGCGGAGACTCTTCCACCTCATCGCCCCTATGACTGTCCTATTGATCTCTTGCCTGGTGCAGAACCTCCTCGGGGGAGAGTCTACCCCCTCTCGCTTCCTGAGACGGAGACCATGTCCCAGTATATTCAGGAGAATCTGGCAAGAGGGTTCATTAGGAAGTCGGTGTCACCAGCAGGGGCGGGGTTCTTCTTCGTGCAAAAGAAGAACGGAGAAATTACGTCCATGTATTGACTACAGGGGTCTTAACGCCATCACCATCAAGAATAAGTACCCGTTGCCCCTAATCTCTGAGCTCTTTGATAGGCTCCGAGGAGCAAGAGTATTTACCAAGCTTGATCTACGTGGTGCCTATAACCTAATTCACATCCGTGAGGGGGACGAGTGGAAGACAGCTTTTAATACCAGGGATGGTCATTATGAATACCTGGTGATGCCCTTCGGGCTCTGTAATGCTCCCGCTGTTTTCCAAGACTTTGTCAATGATATCTTCCGGGATATGCTCTCCACCTCTGTAGTAGTCTATCTGGATGATATTCTCATCTTTTCACCAGATATAGACTCTCACCGGAGGGATGTCAACAAAGTCTTCGACCTCTTACGGGCAAACTCCCTCTATGCCAAGCTGGAGAAATGTGTGTTTGAGCAGGAGTCCTTACCTTTCCTGGGCTATATCATCTCTGCCCAGGGATTGGCTATGGATCCTGCCAAACTACAGGCTGTAATGGACTGGTAAGAACCCCATTCTCTTAAAGCGGTACAGCGCTTTATGGGGTTCATTAATTATTATCGCCAGTTCATTCCCCATTTCTCGACTTTGGTAGCTCCCTAGGTAGCCCTCACCAAGAAGGGAGCAAATCCCAAGTTGTGGTCTGAGGAGGTCTCCAATGCATTCTCTTCCATCAAGTCGCATTTTGCCAGTGCTCCCATATTACATTGCCCTGATGTTGATAAGCCGTTTATTTTAGAGGTGGACGCCTCTTCTGTTGGTGCTGGAGCAGTCCTTTATCAAAAGGATGCTCAAGGTCGGAAGCATCCCTGCTTCTTCTTTTCTAAGACCTTTACACCAGCAGAGATGAATTATTCCATCGGGGACAGGGAGTTGCTGGCCATGAAGTTGGCCTTCTCTGAGTGGAGACATCTTCTGGAGGGGGCTCGTTTTCCCTTCCAAGTCTTCACCGACCACAAAAACTTGGTATATTTGCAAACGGCTCAGCGGCTAAATTCTCGCCAGGCCAGATGGTCCCTATTCTTCTCTCGGTTCCACTTCACCCTCCATTTTCTCTCCGGTGAGAAGAATGTTTGGGCCGAAGCTCTCTCTCGCTCCTTAGTGTCATCAGAGGAGGAGGATGAGGAGCCTCGGCTTATTGTCCCCGAAGAGAGCCTGAGAACTGTAGCCCTGGTTTCGCTAGAGTCTGTGCCTTCGGGCAAGACTTTTGTGCCCACTAATTTGCTACCGGAGGTACTCTCTTGGTCACACAATAAAAACAATTTTATAGAAAAAATAATTATTTTTGCATCGCTTTATTCTGGGAGCTATAACTTTATTTTTCTGCTGATGGATCTGTATGGTGGCTTGTTTTTTGCAGGACAAGATGACGTTTTCAGCGGTACCATGTTTATTTATATCCGTCTTTTTGATCGTGTGATATTCCACGGTATAATAAAGCATTGTTTTTTGCCATGTTTTTTATTTTATTTTTTTATGGTGTTCACTAAAGGGGTTTACTAGCGGGACAGTTTTATAGTTCGGGTTGTTGCGGATGCGGCAATACCAAATATGTGTACTTTTATTGTTAACAATATATTATTTATATTTGTTTAGATTATATTATTTATATTTTTTTCATTAAAATATTTATTAGAGATAGAATAAAGTGTATTTTGTTTTTATTATTATTAATTTTGATTTTTTTAAAATATTTTTACAATAATTTAAAAACATTTTTTTACTTTTTGTTATCTTTTTTTTCTGTGCAATTATGAGACTATCATTTTTTGCAAGCTGATCGCTTCTATAGCATGGAGATGTAACAGCATCCCCATGATATAGAAACTGTCAGCTCTGCACTGACAAACAAACTTGCTCATCATGTATTGGGCATGATCAACAAGTTTGCTAGGTCTGGTGACCCGGATGTCGTCATGATGACATTGGGTCACCGTGGCAACGATCAAGTCCCCGCATCATGCCACGAGGTCTCCTATCCAATGGCAGAGGGGCTGTCAGCCCTCTGCCAGCTTCCGGAATGCTGTGATCATGTTCCATCGCAGCATTTCGGGGGTTAAAGTGCTGGGAGCGGTGTGACCGGGTTACAGCTGTCAGAATCAGCTGACACCCGGAGGCGATCGCCAGCGCACACGTTGACGTAATGGTCAAATAGGCCCAGGGCACATGGATAGATCATTACAGGCTCTCTGTACTGCATTACCTGTACAGCAATGGCCTGTCTGAGCTAGCTGAGGTTGGATTAACCATCATGGCAGTGCATGATATCACTGACATGCTCCACTCTGGTTGAGGAGGAGGAATAAGATGCTGTTCCCATCGGAGTGAAGAATTGTTTTTCTTTTTTAAGGTTTATGTGAAGAGCAGCATAATGGGAACATTACTACAAGTTGTTGGCGAGAGGGTTGCTATTACAGGGATGGTATTACAGGAAGGGGTACATTATTTCATGATGGGGGACATTAATAGTAGATGGTGAACATTATTAAAGGAAGGGAGACAATATTACGGGATGGGGACATTATTACAGGATGTGGGCCAGAATTACTGTACGGGGCCAATAATAACAGAATATTACTGTATGAGGCCAATTTGGGGGACAAAAAAAGGAAAAAATGAAGAAAAAAAATCAATTTATTTTAAAAATCAAGTATGAAAAAATAGTGGAAAAATATTTGCCATTAACCCCCTCGTGACATGCACTGTACATATACTGCTCTGCGGGAGGTGCGTTTGCACAAAGAGCAGTACTAGAACGGCTCCGCAATCGCGCGGCCTCATGCTGAGCGCCGCGGCAATCACGTGCTGGTGTCAGCTGTTTGCATTTAACCCCTATGATACCACTGTCAGTAGAGACAATGGCATAGAGAAGCATGCGCAAGTAGGGGGCTTCCTGCACGCTTCCATCAGATCGCGTTGCCCTGATGGTCTCCATGGAGACCCCCGGCACCAAGATGGCTGCGGGGTCCTTCCAGGTCCTTCAGGGAAGGTGAATTGTGAGCGCCTGCTGACAGCAGGTGCCGGCATGCCTCCTTTCCTGCCTGTCAGATGCTCTGATACTTAGCAGTGCAGAGAGTCAGATTAGGATCTGCTGTAAAATAATAATGTCCCATACTGGGAAAATGCAGCAAAGTTAAAAAAAAATATTATGTGTAAAAATATTTTTTTTAAAAAATCCCCAAATAAAGAAAAAAAATATATATATATTTTACCAATAAATGCATTTATTGTTTTTTTTTAATTGACATAAATAAAAGTACACATATTTGGTATCGCCGTGTCAGAAATGACCCTCTACAATGACGCACTATAAAACGGTCCGGCTTGTTAACCCCTTCAGTGAAAACTGTAAAAAAAAATAAAAAACAAGGCAAAAAACAATGCTGTATCATCACACCACCGAATAAAAAGTGCAATAAACTGCAATCAGAAAGACGGATGTAAATAAAAATGGTACCGCTGAAAACGTCATCTTGTCCTGCACAAAACAAGCCACAATACTGCTCCATCAGCAGAAAAAAAGAAAAGTTATAGCTCTCAGAATAAAATAATTATTTCTATAAAATAGTTTTTATTGTGTAAAAGCGTCAAAACATAAAAAAGACATAAATGCGGTATCGTTGTAATTGTACTGACCCGAAGAATAAAGCTGCCTGACCAATTTTATCACACGAGAAACAGTATAGAAGGAAACAAAAAAAAAAAAGCAATTCATGAATTGCTGGTTTTTGTTCATTCTGTCTCCCAAAAATTGGAAAAGAAGGCGATCAATAAATGTCATGTGCCCGAAAATGGTACCACTAGAAACGTCAGCTCGTCCCGCAAAAAACAAGCCTTCACATGACTGTCGGCCAAATATGAAAAAATTATAGCTCTCAAAATATGGTGATGCAAAAAATAGTTTTTGCAATAAAAAGTGTCTTTTAGTGTGTGACAGCAGCCAGACATAAAAACCCAATATAAATTTGGTATCGCTATAATCGCACCGACCCGAAGAATAAAGTCGTCTAATCCCTTACAACGCACGATGAACGACATAAAAAATAAATGAAACCAATTCTTCACATGCTGTTGGTCACTAAAATGGCAGTTTGCAATTTTCACTCAGCAACATCCACTGCTGCCTGTTTCTGGAAAACACCCATGGAGTCAAAATTGTCACTACAGATGTAGATAAATTCCCAAAGGGTTATGATTTCCAAAATGGGGTCACTTGAGGGAGGTTCTGATTTTCTAGCACTTAAGGTACTGCCACACTAAACGTTCCCGCTAACGATCACGATAACGACGCTATCGTTGGTGTGATCGTTTTAAGGTCGCTAGTAGCGGCCAAACTGGACGATCTCATTAACGACGCATCAGCGGTTAGCGATCTCTTTAACGACTTTGGCGGTCGTTGGGACATGCCACACTGCATGTACTGTGAAAGATCACGACCTCGATAGGCGTGACTGAGCGCAACCTTTTGCACGCCCCTCATTACAGATTGGTGGTCACTATTTATCTCATAGATATTTATCACAGCTCTCCCGCTTTGTGATTGGATGACCGCGTCATAAAAGACGACGTATCAGCACTCCTCTCCATTGCTCTCGAGCCGAAGCGGTTCTTTCAAATCTCCAGCATCGTTCCAGTGTGTCCTGCTAGCCTTTGTAGCTACTGCGATCCAGTTTGCGCCACTATTGCGGTTGCTGCGTTCCAGTCTACGGCGTTGTTTTTTTTTGCGATCCACTCTGTGGCGTTATATCCTCTGCGATCCAGTCTGTGACGCTATTTAGTTTCCCTATTTTCTTTTTTTTTCAGAATCACAAACAAGTTTTGTAAGCTAGGTATTTTTTTTGTCACATTTAATTTTTATTTTTTCTTTAATTTTACAGATCCATTTTTAGATCTCTGCTGTTGTTAACCATTGTCGTCCATCAATTTTTTTTTTTTTGCCATTGTTTTGTTCAGGCACGCCCACCACCACCATTTTATGATCCCAGCTCTGTCATTGTTTACTCCAGCTGCGCCCACAACCACCATTTTATGTTCCCTGCTGTGTTCTATGTTGTAGGCTATGTAAGTATTTTATTTAACCATTCTGCTGTCTCACATAATAATTTTTTTATTACAGATGGCTGATAAGCAGGAATTTCTGCGGGAATTCATCGAGATGTACCGCGCAATGCCGTGCCTGTGGAAAATAAAGTCGGCTGATTACTGTAACAGGCTTAAAAAGAAGGACGCGTACCAAAAACTGGTGGAGCTCTGCAAGAACCGTTACCCAGATGAACCGGCGGATGAGTCATCGGTGAAAAAACGCATTCAGGCCCTCCGCACAGTGTACAAAAAAGAGCTAAATAAAGTAATAAATTCTACCAAATCTGGAGCGGGGGCCGAAGATGTTTATGTCCCCCAACTGTGATATTTTGATCTGTTCGCTTTCACAAGGGACCAAGAAGTACCCAGACAAGGGACATCCAACGGTTGAGGCCTATCCATTTACAAGTGTCGTTTTCACATTTTTGCTGTATATGGGTGTTATAGTGTGAAGATAAATTTCTTTGTCTTTACAAGTGTCGTTTTCAGATTTTTGCTGTATATGGGTGTTATAGTGTGAAGATAAATTTCTTTGTCTTTACAAGTGTCGTTTTCACATTTTTGCTGTATATGGGTGTTATAGTGTGAAGATTAATTTCTTTGTCTTTGTGATTTACCATTTGTTTTTTGTTCATGCAGGACACAGAAGAGGCTGTCTCCACACCTCCAACTGAAGAAGACAGCATGGCGTTGATCCAAGATGAAGAAGTAGTCGAGCCACCATCCTCATCTATGCGGAGCCGGCTTTCACTTTCAGGAAGGAAAAGGAAGGCTCCCACCTCGGCTACTCCTGAATTGGTTGAAATTGCGAAAAAAGTACTTACGGCAGAAAAAGACCAAACTAAAATAACAGGGTTTGCATACTTCGCTAATGAGAAGCTACCTACACTGGCTCCTGTACAGCGGATTCATGCAGAGAGACTCATGTTTGAGGTACTGACTCAAGCGTCTTTTGGAAACCTGGATAACAATTATGTCGTCATGCCAAGACCGCAGTACCCGGACTACTCATGGCCGCACAATCCTGTGCCGAACCCAATTGGGCTAAATCCTGCAAACCCAAACGTTGTTGCTCCCCCTTATTTTTATACACCGCCGAGGCAACGTGGTAATGGCCGTGGTAATGGCAACGATCCATCTTACCAGCAGTTGTAGTTTTTAAAATGTTTTACAAAAGTTTTTTTTGTTGTTTATATTTTTATTACATTGTTACCTTTTTTAATAAAAATCTTATTTATCTAATGAATTGTGGTCTTTTCTTATGTGATGTCAACTATTAAAATGTTGTATTTTTATTACATCTACTTGTCACACATGGGGTCATGGGAGTACCAGCTATCATAGGTATTCCATCATAGGGAAAAAATGAAATGAAAAAAAATTCAAAAATTAACATTTCTTTTAAAGGTCCCTGGTCACACTGGCGCTAAAACCTTATACTAAAAAATAATACACCACACCTGCGTAGATTAACGTAAAATATAAAATATATATTTTTTTCATATATATATATATATTTTTTTTTAAAGAAATCAAATTTAAATAAATACAAAAAACAGTAACATAATAAAATAAAAAATTATAAACAAAATATTAACATAATAAAAAATAATTAACAAAAAATAAATTAATGAGGGCCCCGGAGTCCAGAAAAAACCCTCTCCAGCATCACCCCGTGGTGATGCAGAGCTCCCATGGCACTTTGCATCGCTGCCACCACTGTATTCATGGCTGCCACCGCGCTGCTCATTGCAGCCATCAGCCGGCGGTGTGACAGCAACAGGTCCTGGGCAGTTGGGATTTCTGTGGAGGTAAAGGTAACAGTTAACTAGGGAATTCTGTTGCAACATCAACATGTACATGTTATGTTTGTTAACACTTACGGTTTTCCTCAGAGGACCCGCTTACTGCCCACCCAGAACCTGTTGCTCCGCCGGCTAGGGAAAAAAAAGAAAAAAAAAATTTATATCACAACAGCCATTACACATAAGACCTTACAAAGTTCTCAAACTTGTCTGAAGCTTATATAATGTGCGTTAATTACCTGATGGGGAGCCTGCATCCGTGTCACGGGATGATGCTGGAGAGAAGACATTTCCTGGGGAAGGGCTGGAACCCACCGAATCAGGAGGGGGGGTTGCTGCCAGTGAAGGGGTTGAAGGGTTGGAGAGGTGTGGTGATGATGGTGGTGGAGGGGTAGCCGGGGAAGGAGATGATGGAGGTGGAGGGGTAGCTGGGGACGGTGGAGCAGCTGGTGCTGGTGATGGTGAAGGTGGTGCTGTAAATGAAATATACAATTCAGAATCCCCATTATCATGGCCGGTACTCCCATCACTGCCTGCCCCATCACTGCCTGCCCCATCACTGCCTGCCCATCACTGCCTGCCCCATCACTGCCTGCCCCATCACTGCCGGTACTCCCATCACTGCCTGCCCCATCACTGCCTGCCCCATCACTGCCTGCCCCATCACTGCCTGCCCCATGACTGCCGGTACTCCCATCACTGCCTGCCCCATCACTGCCTGCCCATCACTGCCTGCCCCATCACTGCCGGTACTCCCATCACTGCCTGCCCCATCACTGCCTGCCCCATCACTGCCGGTACTCCCATCACTGCGGGTGCATTGATATAGGTAGATAACCCACAAAACATAACCTCTCCAGATACCCTCATACTCACTGTGAGGCCTGTGTAGCTGGGCCCGGATGCTGGCGACCCTCTCGCTGGACCAGTATCGGAGGTCCGCCAGCTTCTTGCGGATCTGCTGTGTGGTCCGCTGCACATTAAAGCGCCGCGCCAGGCCCCGCCGGATCCTATGCAGGACTACCTTTTTGTGGCGTATAGGATGCGCCACAGGTAGCCTGCAGTCATAGCCCCACTTGTCCACCCTGGCGATTAAGTAGTGGACCTCTGCCTCCGTCCACTTTGCGCCGCGCTGTCTCGCCGCCATTTTCAACAACAGCGCATTAGGCAATGCCAGCGCCATGACGTCACAGCGTGCACACGTTACGTGCGTCCGCACTCGCGACGCAAAACGATATTGCGATTGCAAAGTGACCGCAGCAGCCATGCACCCAGCCATACACAGATGATGGTTCCAAGCTAGGCGATCGTAATGGCATCTCATATCTGTGTATGGCTTGAGCTCGTGAGAACCGTCACCTTGCGATCACAATGGCCTCGCATATCTGTGAATAGCTGTATATCTGAATAGCTGGAGCTCCTTATCGTCACCTTGCGATCACAGTGGCGACGCATATCTGTGAATAGCTGTATATCTGAATAGCTGGAGCTCCTTATCGTCACCTTGCGATCACAGTGGCGACGCATATCTGTGAA
>JARQOD010003036.1:0-69613 GCA_033576555.1 Oophaga sylvatica
AACCAAAACGAATGAAGTCTCCAAAATGGCTGCTAGGGTAGGGACAGCACATGTTGCTGACAATGGGACCCCGCTGTGAAGCGGGAAAACTCTAGCACTGGCAGCTCACATTACACTGCCTGAGTGCAGCCTGGGAGGGGGTTGATGGGAAGCATGAGAGAGGGAGGGGGGAACTTGGCTCTGTGGGCTGTCAGTACAAAACAGGATGAGGACTGTAGTTCTAGCAACAGCACAAGACATGGAGCTCCAGTATCATCACACCTCCCCCCTTTAGAGGGCGCTACGGAGGCATGACCTGTCGGTAATCCGACATGCACACCTCAGCGGGTTCGCCACATCGTGATAACCCATCAGCATTCCCATGTTCGCTGCCTTTCTTGTGTTGTACGGCAAAATCATACTGCTGTAGGGCAAGGCTCCAGCGGAGCAACCTACCATTTGTTCCGGACACTGTGTGCAGCCAGCTCAGAGGGTTGTGTGTTATGTTTCGGTAGCTGAGGAGTGCAGGTAAAAAAGGCAATACACCAGAGCAGTTGGAATCTATGAGATTGCAGTACCCTGACTAACCACCACAACTAGAGGCAGCCGTGGAGCGTTCCTACGTTGGTCCTAGACGCCTCGTCACAGCCTGAGAAACTAACTACACCTAAAGATAGAAATAGGAAAGCTATCTGCCCCGGAGCAGAACCCCAAAGATAATAGAAAGCCCCCAAACATGTAATGGCGGTTAGACAAGATGAAATACTGACACAGAAAGAAAATAGTATGAGCAAACGCTGGGGCCCAAACTAACTAAATAGAAAAGGATAGGAAGGGTACTTACTGCAATCCCAGAAAACCCTGAAAGGCACCAACTCTACTAATTTCAAAAACACCTGAGATCACACGACCTCTTCCACCTAAATTAGTTCTCTGGTGTAACAAAATCAAAACAGCAGCCACTGAAAAAACTGGAAAAAGCAAAAGTACAAACATCAGTGGCTGAACAAAACTGAGAGGGCAGAAGCCCCCGGAGGGGACCCTGAAGGCCCCCACAGAAGTGCAGGACAAAATGCAAAAATATAGCACAAACACAAAAGAAGAAAAGTCTTATCTGTTAGCAGGAGATGCAGACACGACACAGCAGGCTACAAGGGAAACTGGAATAAAGGATTCAGACCAGAACAATTGATCACCGGCAACCCTGATGGGAAGGTGACTCCCTTATATAAGACCAGTCAGTAACACCTGATTCCCAGTCCTCACAATCTTCACTGGACAGACTAGCACTGCTTGTAACCACCAGAGGGAGCCTCTGCTCAGAACTCATCTCAAACCATTCACAACAGTACCCCCCCCTTGAGGAGGGGTCACCGAACCCTCATTTGAGCAACCAGGTCGGTCAGGATGAGTTCTATGATACGCACGGATAAGTCTCCTAGCATGGATGTCCGAAGCAAACACCCAAGAATTGTCTTCCTGACCATAACCTCTCCATTTAACCAAATACTGGAGTTTCCGTCTAGAAAAACGAGAATCTAATATTTTCTCAACCACATACTCCAGATTGCCCTCAACCAAAACAGGGTCAGGAGGCACAGCAGCAGGAACCACTGGCTCAACAAACCTTTTCAACAAGGACTTGTGAAACACGTTATGGATCTTAAATGTCCCTGGAAGAAGCAAACGAAAAGAAACAGGATTAATAATCTCCATGATCTTATAAGGTCCAATGAACCTAGGCTTAAATTTAGGAGATGCTACTCTCATAGGAATATTCTTTGAGGACAACCAGACCAAGTCCCCCACTTTAAACCGAGGACCATCAGTCCTATGCCGGTTAGCAAACCGCTGGGCCCTCTCCTGAGAGAGGGACAACCTCTCCACTACCTGGTCCCAAATCTGTTGCATACGCTCCACAACAGAGTCAACACCTGGACAGACAGAAGCCTCCGTCTGTCCTGAAGAAAATCGAGGGTGAAACCCAGAATTACAGAAAAACGGAGACATCAAAGTAGCAGAGCTAGCCCTATTATTAAGAGCAAACTCAGCCAAAGGCAAAAAAGAGACCCAGTCATCCTGATCAGCAGACACAAAGCATCTTAGATAAGTCTCCAATGTCTGGTTTGTTCTCTCAGTTTGACCATTGGTCTGAGGATGAAATGCCGAGGAGAAAGACAATTGAACACCCAGTTTAGAACAAAAAGTCCTCCAAAATCTGGAAACAAACTGGACTCCTCTGTCAGACACAATGTTCTCAGGAATGCCGTGTAAACGAACCACGTCCTGAAGGAACAACGGCACCAATTCAGAGGAGGAAGGCAACTTAGGTAATGGCACAAGATGTATCATTTTGGAAAACCTATCACAAATTACCCAGATGGTGGTCATTCTCTGAGAAACAGGAAGGTCGGAAATGAAATCCATAGAGATATGGGTCCATGGTCTCTTGGGCACAGGCAATGGCATCAACAAACCACTAGAGGTCTCTGGATCTTTTTGGGACAAAACGGCACCTGCCCCAATTTCAGAGGCATCAACCTCCACCTGAAATGGCAGAGAAACATCAGGCTGCCGTAGAACAGGAGCAGAAGTGAATCTCTGCTTAAGTTCCTGAAATGCAGAGACTGCCTCAGGAGGCCAATTCACCACATCAGAACCCTTTCTGGTCAAATCAGTTAATGGTTTAACAATAACCGAGAAATTACCAATAAATTTACGATAAAAATTGGCAAAACCCAAAAATCTCTGAAGAGCCTTTAATGAAGTAGGTTGGACCCAATCACAGATGGCCTGAACCTTGACCGGGTCCATTTCAATAACAGATGGGGACAAAATGAATCCCAGAAATGAGATCCTCTGTACGCCAAAAAGACACTTTGATCCCTTCACATACAGAGCATTCTCTCTCAAAATCTGGAATACAGTTCGAACATGTTTCACATGAGAGTCCCAGTCATTAGAAAAAATCAAGATATCATCCAAATAAACAATCAGAAATTTGTCCACAAAATCCCTGAAAATGTCATTCATGAAGGACTGGAAGACGGAAGGAGCATTAGTGAGCCCAAAGGGCATCACCAGGTACTCAAAATGCCCTTCAGGGGTATTGAATGCCGTCTTCCATTCATCCCCGTGCTTAATGCGAATAAGGTTATACGCCCCCCTGAGGTCAAGCTTGGTAAACCAAGTAGCGTTTTTCACCCTGGAAAACAGGTCAGAAATCAAGGGTAACGGGTATTGATATTTCACAGTAATATTGTTCAAGAGACGATAATCAATACACGGCCTTAATGAACCATCCTTTTTGGCCACAAAGAAAAAACCGGCACCTAAGGGTGAAGAGGATGGTCTGATATGACCCTTCTCCAATGATTCCTTGATATAAGACCGCATAGCGTCATGTTCAGGTACAGACAAGTTAAAAAGGCGACCTTTAGGGAATTTACTACCCGGCACTAATTCAATAGCGCAGTCATAGCTCCTATGGGGAGGCAAGGATGCAGATTTACTTTCGCTAAACACATCAGAAAAATCAATCAAAAAGTCAGGAACATCCTGAGCCTGGGGGGAGGCAGAAAAAACAGGAGTGTTGGTATTAACACATTGGCAGCCCCAACTGGTTACAGACACAGATTTCCAATCCAAAACAGGATTATGAGACTGTAACCAAGGAAAACCCAGCACGATAATGTCATGCAGATTATACAGAACCAAAAATTTGCAGCACTCCTGGTGATCAGGTTCAACTCTCATTATCACCTGAGTAGAAAACTGGGGTTTATTCTCAGCCAAAGGGGTAGAATCGATCCCCAGTAGGGGAATAGACTTCTGTAGGGGTATCAAGGGAAATCCACAACGTTTAGCAAAATCATAATCCATCAGATTAATAGCTGCTCCAGAATCAACGAAAGCCTGAGCAGAAAATGAGGACAGAGAGCATATCAGAGTGACAGTTAATAAAAACTTAGTCTGAACACTACCCAAGACAACTGAGCGTGCAAAACGTCTTCCCCGCTTAGGGCAGACTGAAATAGCATGAGAGGCATCACCACAGTAGAAACATAACCCATTGCGCTTTCGAAACTCATGACGCTGTGCCCCAGACACCACTCTATCACACTGCATGGGTTCAGAAGCTGGTTCACAAGGCAACACCATTCCACGCATACTTCTCCGCTCACGCAAACGTCTGTCAATTTGAATCGCTAATGACATAGAATCATTGAGACCAGGGGGGACAGGGAATCCCACCATAACATACTTTACATTATCTGACAGACCCTTCCGGAAAAGGGCTGCCAAAGCGTCGTCATTCCATTTGGTCAGGACTGCCCACCTACGGAATCTCTGACAGAATAACTCAGCGTCATCAAGCCCCTGATTTAATGCCAACAAGGCTTTTTCAGCTTGATCAGTGACATTAGGCTCATCGTACAATAACCCCAAGGCCTGAAAAAATGCATCAACATCACTCAAAACAGGATCCCCAGGTATCAGGGAAAAAGCCCAATCCTGAGGATCGCCGCGCAGGAGAGAGATGATAATTTGAACCTGCTGCGCTGCGTTCCCTGAGGACTTAGATTTTAAGGCAAAAAACAATTTACAATTATTTTTGAAATTCTGAAACTTAGCTCGATCCCCTAAAAACAAATCTGGCATGGGAATCCTAGGTTCCACAACAGGCAACCCAGCAAGATAGATAGCAATACTCCGAACCTCAGTGGCAAGCTGATCCACACGGCCAGACAACTGTGCAAACTCCATTGGGAGAAAAGATCCTCCCCAGCACCCAGAGATACAGAGGGAAAAAAAAAAAAATGCAACAAACAGAAAAATATCTCTGAAAACTCTGACAACCTTTTTTCTTTCACAATATTTTTTCCCTTCTGTGAGTACCATACAATTTTCAGTTTTTAGGCCGGTGATACTGTTATGTTTCGGTAGCTGCGGAGTGCAGGTAAAAAAGGCAATACACCAGAGCAGTTGGAATCTATGAGATTGCAGTACCCTGACTAACCACCACAACTAGAGGCAGCCGTGGAGCGTTCCTACGTTGGTCCTAGACGCCTCGTCACAGCCTGAGAAACTAACTACACCTAAAGATAGAAATAGGAAAGCTATCTGCCCCGGAGCAGAACCCCAAAGATAATAGAAAGCCCCCAAACATGTAATGGCGGTTAGACAAGATGAAATACTGACACAGAAAGAAAATAGTATGAGCAAATGCTGGGGCCCAAACTAACTAAATAGAAAAGGATAGGAAGGGTACTTACTGCAATCCCAGAAAACCCTGAAAGGCACCAACTCTACTAATTTCAAAAACACCTGAGATCACACGACCTCTTCCACCTAAATTAGTTCTCTGGTGTAACAAAATCAAAACAGCAGCCACTGAAAAAACTGGAAAAAGCAAAAGTACAAACATCAGTGGCTGAACAAAACTGAGAGGGCAGAAGCCCCCGGAGGGGACCCTGAAGGCCCCCACAGAAGTGCAGGACAAAATGCAAAAATATAGCACAAACACAAAAGAAGAAAAAGTCTTATCTGTTAGCAGGAGATGCAGACACGACACAGCAGGCTACAAGGGAAACTGGAATAAAGGATTCAGACCAGAACAATTGATCACCGGCAACCCTGATGGGAAGGTGACTCCCTTATATAAGACCAGTCAATAACACCTGATTCCCAGTCCTCACAATCTTCACTGGACAGACTAGCACTGCTTGTAACCACCAGAGGGAGCCTCTGCTCAGAACTCATCTCAAACCCATTCACAACAGTTGTGGTCGGTGACCACCTTGAAGGTGCGCCCGTACAGGTAGGGCTGCAAACGTTGCAGTGCCCAGACCATGGCCTTCATCATGTTGACGTGAAAGGCCTTGCGCCTACCCCGAGTGTGGTCAAGCGTGACCACGTAGGTGACTGGGTTGAGCTGTTGGTGCATGACGTACGGGCCTTCCCAGGCTGCCTGAAGCTTATCCTTTGGTATGGGGACCAGCACCCACACCTTTTGACCCACCTGGTAGGTCCGCTCCCGGGCGTTCTGGTCGTACCAGTGCTTCTGGTCAGCCTGAGCCTGCGTCATGTTGTCATGCACCAACTGCGTCAAGGTCTGCATCTTGTCGCGGAAGCGCATGACATAATCCACGATGGACACTTCCGTGGGGTTTGGCTCATCTTCCCAGGAGTCTCTTATCAACCCAAGGGGTCCCCGGACTCGCCTACCATACAGGAGCTCGAAGGGGGAGAACCCCGTCGAGGCCTGCGGGACTTCTCTGTAGGCAAATAGCAGGTGTGGGAGGTACTGCTCCCAATCGCGTCCCTGGGTCTCAACCAGCATGCGGAGCATCTGTTTGAGGGTACCGTTAAAGTGCTCACACAAACCATTGGTCTGTGGGTGATACGCACTCGATACCATACGCGTCACCTGCATTTTGCTGCAGAGAGCCTTCATTAGGCGAGACATAAATTGGGTCCCTTGATCGGTAAGCATCTCCCGGGGAAATCCTACCCGTGAAAAGATGGTCACCAGTGCATCCGCCACCTTATCTGCCTTAGTTGAGGACAGAGCTACTGCCTCCGGGTACCGGGTAGCGTAGTCTACCACAGTAAGGATGTATTGCCTTCCAGAGCTGGGGACGGCCAGCGGGCCCACAATGTCCACCGCGATCCTCTGGAAAGGCTCCTCTATCACTGGCAACGGGATCAGGGGAGCCTTAAGAGCAGGCCCCGCCTTCCCCACTCTTTGACAGGTGATACAGGAGCCGCAGTAGTTAGTCACATCTGTCCCCATCTTGGGCCAATAGAAGTGTTGAGACAGCCGTGCCTTAGTTTTACTGATCCCCAAGTGTCCAGCGAGTGGAATCTCATGGGCAATCCTCAACAACTCACCTCGGAACTGGTGCGGGACGACCAGCTGTTTTTCCCTCAACCACTCCTTTTGGGACTCTCCGGGTACTGTCTCCCGGTACAACCTTCCTCGTTCCCAGAACACCCTCTCCTTATCAGTCACGGAGGTGGGCGTCTCGGCGAGGTGCCTCAAGTTCTCCAGGCTCGCATCTGAGTGCAGAGCGGCCTGGAACTCCTGGCTGGAGGCAGCCAGAAGTGACGTCAGGGTTCCTTCCTCACTGGGACCCTCTGGGACCGGCTCTGGGTCCAACTCTGGTTCAGTCTCTCCTGTAGCGGAGGAGGGTCCAAATGGTAGGGCGCTACCTGTGATCCGGGCACTCTGACTGCGGGTGACAGCAGCTACATATGCCGTCTCCCCGGGGGTTTCTATAGACCCATCAGCCTGCGCTGCTATGGGCTCTACCTCCCCATCCACCCCCAACACTTCAGGAGCAGTGCTACTTATGGGCCAGTTACCTTCCTCGGTGGCACTGGTCAGTGTCATGGCGTCACCTTCCCTCACGGTTCCCATGCACCTCCCCATTTCCTTGAGCACTGTCGCTTGCTCCTGCTAGGGGTTCCTCAGCCGTCTCACTCCACAGAGCGACGTGGCTGAACGCTCCTGTACCTGTGGACACATCTACCACTTCAGAGAAAGGGTTAACAGATTCAGATGGCACAGATACATCACTATCAACATCATTCCTAGGGAAAGAAAGGTTATCGGTTGCATAATCACTTCGCAAAGCATTGGCAGGTAACACATTCAGTTTCCCATCATCATCAACATCATCATCATGGATAACATTAACCTTATTATCAGATTGGGGAGGGGTGTCAGGGACATAGTACGCCACCATCCTCCCCAGATCAGTCCCCAGTAAAACATCAGTGGGCAGGTTTTCGGACACCCCCACTTCCTTCACCCCGCTCCCGGTACCCCAGTCAATGAAAACTCGGGCTATCGGCAAGAGGTAGTGGACGCCCCCAATCCCTGTGACAGTTAAGGTTTTCCCCGGAATCAACTCTTCAGGGGCCGCCAGTTCGGGTTGGATGAGGGTTCGTTCAGCCCCGGTGTCCTTGAGGCCTGTAGCAAGACAGGCCCCCACACGGACGGGCTGCACGTTGTCATCAACCCTCCCCACCACACCACCCACCAAAAGAACAGAGGCGTTGGGCCCGGAGGCCTTGGCTGGGGGGTTCTTCTGCCTCTCCGGACAGGTGGCGCTGATGTGTCCAGTCCTTTTACAGGAGAAACACTGGCGGGGGTCTGATGTAGGCCTGGCGCTGGCAAAGGGGATAGTGCCTCCAGAGGGATGACTGGCAGGGGCACTGGGGCTGGTTGCAGGCTTACCCCCTCCCCAGCGGATGGAGACAGGCTTCCGCACCTCGGGTTTCCAGTTGGCCTCATAGCTGTCGGCGATCCGTGCTGTTGTGACCGCGTCCTCCGGTTCTCGGTCCAGGATGAACTGTCGGACCTCAGCTGGGCACAGATGCAGGAACTGGTCTTTGATCATCAGGTCTTTCAGCTCCTCAAAGGTGTCAACTGACAGTCCATGGATCCACTGGTCAAAGTGGTTCCTGAGTCCTTGCACCACATTGCTATAACTGTCGTGTGGGCCACGTTGGAGGTTCCGGAACTTCTTTCGGTATACCTCAGGGGTTAGCTGGTACTTGGCAATCAGGGCCTGCTTGATGGCCTCATAGTCACTGTCTTGATTTGACGTGAGGGAAGCGAACGCCTCCAAAGCTTTGCCCTTTAGCCCGGGGGTCAAGTACCTGGCCCATTGGTCAGCAGGCAGCCGGTACTGTCTGCAGACTTTCTCAAAGGCCCGCAGAAAAGTGTCCAAGTCTCCTTCCTTTTCCAGCACGGGAAAGTGCTCCGGCCGGGGCTTCGGACTCTGAGAGTTGCTGGGTGTACTGCTCTGGGCTGTGGAGGGCATTGCCCCTTGTCTGAGCAGCTCCAGTTCATGGGCTCTCTGAGCTTCCCGCTCGGCTCTCTCAGCCTCCCGCTCGGCTCTCTCAGCCTCTCGCTGTTTGGCCTCTCGCTGGTCGACTCTCTCTTGAGCTTGCTGGATCAGCTTCAGGCGTTCTTCCTGGTTGTCAGCGGAGAGTCCTGCCAGGGCCACCTGCAAGTAAGGGTCCACCTCTCTCTGGGTGTAAGCAGTCAGGGGTTGGGCCTCTGCTCCTGCGGCACCACCTTGGCTTGGGCCGGCTCCTGCGCCCGCCACGCTCCGATGCTCGCCCAGCTCCTTCAGGGCCTGGACCAGTTGGCCTTTGGTTCGGTTCGTGTGGACAAGGCCGTGGTACTTGCAGATTCCCACAAGAGTGTCCTTGCTCTGCTTTTCGAACCAACTTGCTCCTATGGTAGCCATGTTTGCCAAATAAAAGATAGGATAGAAAAACAAAGAGAAGGGAGGGGTAACCGCAAGTACACACAATTGTCTCAGGACTAATAAACACTGAGTCTGTTCTCCAAAACTTTAGATGCAGGGTCCCTGAAGAACCGTGCAAGTTTTTTAGTGAGAGGAATGATTGCTCAGACCAGATTACTAATGCTCTATAATCCCACCGCTCTGCCACCAACATGTGATGAAACGGTGCACACACACGACGGCTGCTGCCGTCCGACCCGGTAAACTGCAGGGATTTATAATTATCCCACTTCCACTTACCTCCCAATATGTGATGAACGGGCACACGGTCCGCCACACGGTAGCCCGGGGTATCACGGCTTGTGATCCCACCGCTGCCACCAAAAGGTGATGAAACGGTGCACACACACGACGGCTGCTGCCGTCCGACCCGGTAAACTGCAGGGATTTATAATTATCCCACTTCCACTTAGGAACTTGCAGCTCTCTGGCGCCCCCCTTACCCTCAGGTCAGTCAGGGAACTGCACCTAGGATAATCAGTCGCCAGACGGGTCACTTGGATGTGTGCTGGCTATTGGGCACGCTGCAGTGAGGGAATTATAATTACTCCGAGCCGCAGCCGGGTAATACACTTATAATACCCGCTCCGTCACTGCCAACGCCACCCCATATGTCAACACTTTACACCCCTTCTTTTAAGCTGCCACCAGTTACGGTTTTTCTTACTGAACAATTTATCAAGAGGGTCCGTAGCAACCCCAAAACAGTAGCGTAGTGCTTCAGGCACGTGCAAATTCGTTTATAGAGCAGGAGAAACAAACTAATAAATTTATAGGTTTATTCCTTAAAAAAAAGGCAGTGCTTATACAATATAAAAAAAGATGGAACAAACTGAGGCAATATAGTTATGTACAAATGCAGTTATAAAATAAACGGGATTAAGAATGAAAGACTCACATGATAGTTAGATCATTTACAGGCAAGCCAGGCTGGGGGGGAGGAGCCACACGTCATAGTTCATTTGCAGATCTCTTAGTCAGGACATCACAGCAAGGACTGAGAAAGGGGGGCTCACTGCCAGACTTATACCTGGGGCTGCTGACCTCACGAAAAGGGGAGGGTTTTTCTGGCCACCTCCCAGGGACAGAAGTGTATGATTTGAGCTCTGAAAGTCATAAGGACCATAACTCGTCCTGTGAGCCTAGCAGAATAACGGCAGACCTATCAATGATCTTACTTTAAAATGCCAGTTCAAATGAGTCCAAACTTGGCTGAGCTAGTCCATGGGGAATCCGAGAATTCCATTTCTCGGGTTCTGTTGGAGTTACGGGTTCACCAGTACGACGGGAACGATGCCTGTCAGGCGCATGTTTCACAACAGTACTTTCGTGTTTCTGACACAAATCCCCACCGTGTTATAACCAAAACAGAATGAAGTCTCCAAAATGGCTGCTAGGGTAGGGACAGCACATGTTGCTGACAATGGGACCCCCGCTGTGAAGCGGGAAAACTCTAGCACTGGCAGCTCACATTACACTGCCTGAGTGCAGGCTGGGAGGGGGTTGATGGGAAGCATGAGAGAGGGAGGGGGGAACTTGGCTCCGTGGGCTGTCAGTACAAAACAGGATGAGGACTGTAGTTCTAGCAACAGCACAAGACATGGAGCTCCAGTATCATCACACCTTTTAAACTTATTTTTCAGATTTTACTAAATTATAAACAAATGATAGTATTTTTAAGAAAATTTAAATTAATTTAATTAAATTCTTTACATTTTTTCAACTGTTGGAAAAAAATGTTATGATGGCTCCTTCCCTTTAAGGATCTGCAACACTACTGCAATACCCTCTTGCAATAGCTAATGCTTTCTCTACCTTTTTTACTGCTACTAGGGTGGGAGTCATGCAGCTGCAGTTTTCCCTATGGTATGTGCCCCATACACACACAGTATATATACAGTCATGGCCAAAAGTTTTGAGAATGACACAAATATTAATTTTTACAAAGTCTACTGCTTCACTTTTTCTAATGGCAATTTGCATATACTCCAGAATGTTATAAAGAGTGATCAGCTTAACAGCAATTACTTGCAAAGTCAATATTTGGCTAGAAAATGAACTTTATCCCCCAAAACACATTTCAACATCATTGCAGCCCTGCCTTAAAAGGACCAGCTAACCTCTTTTCAGTGATTGCTCCATTAACACAGGTGTGGGTGTTGATGAGGACATGGCTGGAGATTAATCTGTCATGATTAAGTAAGAATGACACCACTGGACACTTTAAAAGGAGGCTGGTGCTTGGCATCATTGTTTCTCTTCTGTTAACCATGGTTATCTCTAAAGAAACACGTGCAGTCATCATTGCAATGCACAAAAATGGCCTAACAGGGAAGAGTATCGCAGCTAGAAAGATTGCACCTCAGTCAACAATCTATCGCATCATCAAGAACTTCAAGGAGAGAGGTTCCATTGTTGCCAAAAAGGCTTCAGGGCGCCCAAGAAAGACCAGCAAGCGCCAGGACCATCTCTTAAAAGTGTTTTAGCTGCGGGATCGGGCTACCAGCAGTGCAGAGCTTGCTCGGGAATGGCAGCAGGCAGGTGTGAGTGCATCTGCACGCACTGTGAGGCGGAGACTCTTGGAGCAAGGCCTGGTCTCAAGGAGGGCAGCAAAGAAGCCACTTCTCTCAAGAAAAAACATCATGGACAGACTGATATTCTGCAAAAGGTACAGACAGTGGACTGCTGAGGACTGGGGTAAAGTTATTTTCTCTGATGAATCCCCTTTTCGATTGTTTGGGACATCAGGAAAACACCTCATTCGGAGAAGACAAGGTGAGCGATACCACCAGTCTTGTCTCATGCCAACTGTTAAGCATCCTGAAACCATTCATGTGTGGGGTTGCTTCTCAGCCAAGGGAATCGGCTCTCTCACAGTCTTGCCTAAAAACACAGCCATGAATAAAGAATGGTACCAGAATGTCCTCCAAGAGCAACTTCTCCCAACCCTCCAAGAGCAGTTTGGCGATCAACAATGCCTTTTCCAGCATGATGGAGCACCTTGCCATAAAGCAAAGGTGATAACTAAATGGCTCAGGGAACAAAACATAGAGATTTTGGGTTCATGGCCTGGAAACTCCCCAGATCTTAATCCCATTGAGAACTTGTGGTCAATCATCAAGAGACGGGTGGACAAACAAAAACCTAAAAATTCTGACAAAATGAAAGCATTGATTGTGCAAGAATGGACTGCTATCAGTCAGGATTTGGTCCAGAAGTTGATTGAGAGCATGCCAGGGAGAATTGCAGAGGTCCTGAAGAAGAAGGGTCAACACTGCAAATATTGACATGCTGCATTAACTCATTCTAACTGTCAATATAAGCTTTTGTTACTCATATGTTTGCAATTATATTTCTGTCTGTGATAAAAACATCTGTCAAACACACACATAAAAACCAGAGGGCAGCAGATCATGTGAAAATATAATATTTGTGTCATTCTCAAAACTTTTGGCCATGACTGTAGATGTAGCATCCACTAAATTGTTCCTTTTCCTTCTTTCTATTATATAGAACAGTGACTAAGGCTCATTGTGGTTCAACTACCTCTCACAACACTTGGTATGTGCCCCATATAGACACATAGTATACATAGCATCCACCAAACCCTATTTTTTTTCTGTTATATAGAACAGTGACTTAAGGCTCATTGTGGGTTAACCACCTCTTACAAACACCTTATATGCATTCTATTACGGTAACCTAACTTATTTTGTTGACCCATAAATACACTGATCATATACTCTATACCCATGCACTTTTATACTTAGATGGTATTTTTTACGCTCTAGATACAGAGGCTAAGGGTACCGTCACACTCAGCGACGCAGCAGCGATCCCGACAACGATACGATCTGGCAGGGATCATTGCTGCGTCGCTTTGTGGTCGCTGGTGAGATGCCAAACAGTCAGATCTTCCCAACGACGCAGCAACGATCGGCGACCCGTAGCGACCTGTGTAACGATGTGCCTCCTATGTGTCTCAGTGCTGAGTAGCTAGCGAGACTGTTGGAAAAAGGTGTCAAACACACCGATGCATGCTACTCAGCGGGATCTCAACGACCAAAGAAAGGTCCAGGCATTTCTGACACGACCAGCAATCTCACAGCAGAGAAAGAAGATAGGAAACTGTATATAAAAAGTCCCTAGAAGAAGTGGTTAATTAAGCTAGTAAAGTAATAATACTAAATATGACCACAAAAAAGAGGGGTATTAGCAAAATCAATATAGTTTATTCAAGCTAAAAGTACAAAATATTGGACAGGGTTTGAGGGAGACATACAAGAGGTTAATAAAACGAATAGGTACTGCAAGCCTTTATGGCTGCAGAAACAGAGAAACTGACGTCACCCAGCATGGTGAAAATAGATTAAATGAATCAATACAGTGGCATGATAAAATGACAGTACATCTAAATCAGACTAGTGAAACAAGTATGGCAAGTACGTAATGGAAAAATAACAATCAATCGCCCATATTACCTTGTGTCATGATTAGAAGCCGCACACACACTGCTGGGATGGCGTAAGAACGAGCCCCGACGCGCGTTTCACCGCACTCGGCTGACGAAGCCGAGTGCGGTGAAACGCGCGTCGGGGCTCATTCTTACGCCATCCCAGCAGTGTGTGTGCGGCTTCTAATCATGACACAATGTAATATGGGCGATTGATTGTTATTTTTCCTTTACGTACTTGCCATACTTGTTTCACTAGTCTGATTTAGATGTACAGTCATGGCCAAAAGTTTTGAGAATGACACAAATATTATATTTTCACATGATCTGCTGCCCTCTGGTTTTTTATGTGTGTTTGACAGATGTTTTTATCACAGACAGAAATATAATTGCAAACATATGAGTAACAAAAACTTATATTGACAGTTAGAATGAGTTAATGCAGCAAGTCAATATTTGCAGTGTTGACCCTTCTTTTTCAGGACCTCTGCAATTCTGCCTGGCATGCTCTCAATCAACTTCTGGACCAAATCCTGACTGATAGCAGTCTATTCTTGCACAATCAATGCTTTCATTTTGTCAGAATTTTTAGGATTTTGTTTGTCCACCCGTCTCTTGATGATTGACCACAAGTTCTCAATGGGATTAAGATCTGGGGAGTTTCCAGGCCATGGACCCAAAATCTCTATGTTTTGTTCCCTGAGCCATTTAGTTATCACCTTTGCTTTATGGCAAGGTGCTCCATCTTGTTGGAAAAGGCATTGTTGATCACCAAACTGCTCTTGGAGGGTTGGGAGAAGTTGCTCTTGGAGGACATTCTGGTACCATTCTTTATTCATGGCTGTGTTTTTAGGCAAGACTGTGAGAGAGCCGATTCCCTTGGCTGAGAAGCAACCCCACACATGAATGGTTTCAGGATGCTTAACAGTTGGCATGAGACAAGACTGGTGGTAGCGCTCACTTTGTCTTCTCCGAATGAGGCGTTTTCCTGATGTCCCAAACAATCGAAAAGGGGATTCATCAGAGAAAATAACTTTACCCCAGTCCTCAGCAGTCCACTGCCTGTACCTTTTGCAGAATATCAGTCTGTCCATGATGTTTTTGTCACGGGTGTGTCGCGGCGGAGATCGTCGCGATTGCACACCCTGACTTCGCACAGCTGAGTTTCTGGTGCTGGGTGTTTTTCGGCACTGAGGGAGTTAATTCTTTCTCTCTCGGTGCTGGACTGACCAGCCTCACCCAGCTGCGTTTGATGTTTTGTTAATTAGCTTCCTTCATATACCTGCTGGTCTGCTGGGGAAGTTGCCGGTGAAAGCATTCATTCAGACCAGCAGAGCGGATCGTTTCTGAGAAGACTTAAGCTAAGAGTGCCTGTTGTGGTTTTTCCTCTCCTCGCTTATTGTTTATCTCCTTTACCTTTTGTGTTCCTCTGTAGTGAAAGTTTTGTATGCAAGACAGTGTTTTCTTTACCCCTTGTCTGTTTCGTTTGTCTAAGACTGTGTGTAAGCTGTGACCTGCCCATTCCCTGTGGTGGTAATCAGGGTCCTTCTCAGGACCAGATTACAGTGGTCAGGGATCTACAGGAGACAGGGTTACGCTGGTGGCCTGGACCTCTGTACCATTAACAGTACCTCCAGGTAGAGGGACTAGTCAGGACCCCAGTTCAGGGTCAGCTTAGACCCCGGTCCACCTCTATCCAGAGACAGCGTGACACGTACACAGTATAGACCCACAATTCATAGGATATTATGTCAGGTAAGACATTGCTGGCAGATACTATGTATACATGTTGATATTTTCTATTATATGTAATATAGAATGTTGTCACATTAGATATAGGTTACTATCATAGAATATATCTGTTATACGTCGTGACATTTTCACCGGCCACTCTAAAAGATTCTCCCCAGCTACCATGGATCCAGTAGCCCAGTTAGCTCAGCAGTTACAGAGGTTGTCCATGGAGCTGACGGACATTAAGTCCAAGGTTTTGTACCCCCGGGAGCAAACCAGATCTGAACCTAAAGTAGCTCTTCCGGACAGGTTCACTGGTGGGCGGGACAAATTTTTTACCTTCCGGGAGGCATGTAAATTATATTTTCGGCTACGGCCTCAGTCTTCGGGGAGTGAAGATCAGAGGGTGGGAATTGTCATCTCGCTCTTACAAGGGGACCCTCAATCCTGGGTGTTCTCTCTTCCTCCGGACTCCCCGGCTCTCCAGTCAGTAGATCGATTTTTTACAGCCCTGGGTCTGGTATATGATGATCCGGATCGGGTCTCCCTTGCTGAAATGAAGTTACGCAAGATACAGCAGGGAGATCGTCCGGCAGAGGAATTTTCTTCTGAGTTCCGTAGATGGGCCACAGATACTCAGTGGAATGACCCAGCTCTTAGGAGCCAGTTTTGTCAAGGATTATCTGACAAATTAAAAGATGTGTTGGCTCAGTATGATTCTCCCCCGTCACTGGAGGCCGCTATGGCCCTTGCTATTCGCATTGATAGACGGCTTCGGGAGAAGTGCGAGGTAACTCCGCCTCCTGTGATGACTCCACCTCCTTCTAAAGTCCCTAATATTGAGGTTCCCCTGGTTTGTTCTGAGGAGCCTATGCAGTTAGGAGGGACATCGTTTCGAGGGAGGGGATCGGCGGTGCGTCGCAAGACAGGAAAGTGTTACTTCTGCGGGAGAAAGGGACATTTTGTTGAAGGGTGTCCATCCCGTACTTTGCTGAGCAAGGAGTCGCCGGAAAACTGTTGATCCCAGGTTGTGTGGTGGACGACAATCTGGGAGTATGTATTTCGTCCCCAAGTCCGTCTCAGTTTCTCGTACCAGCGGAGGTGGTGGTAGGTACGAGAACTGAGAGGATTTCTGTTCTTCTGGATAGTGGGGCCGCGGCTAATCTGGTGGACGCTCGGTTTGCCCAGGTGCAAGGTATGCAACTGAGTGTATTGGCCAAACCTATCCCTATATTCTCTATTGACGCCAGGCCTCTCGGTCAAGGTAGCTTTGTGCAAGCCGTGCATAACATAGACCTTCGAGTGGGGGCAATACATAAAGAACTATTGTCTTGTTATGTGTTGGAGGGCCTTCCCACTCCTATTGTGTTGGGACTTCCTTGGTTAACTAAAAATAACCCAGTTATTAATTGGCAATCCAGGGAGATAAGCCAGTGGGGTGAATTTTGCAATAGTAACTGCATGAACACGGTCATCGGTGCGGTCGTGCCTAGAACCTTACCTCCTTTTCTGGAGGACTTTGAGGATGTGTTTTCAGAGGAAGGGTGTCAAGAATTACCTCCTCATCGCGCATATGACTGTGCTTTAAAATTGCTTCCTGATGCTAAGTTACCAAAATCTAGGTTATATAACCTTTCTGGTCCTGAGAGGCAAGCTATGAAGGATTATATTTCGGAAAGTCTGGCCAAGGGGCATATTAGACCTTCATCTTCTCCAGTGGCCGCGGTGTTCTTCTTTGTGAAGAAAAAAGATGGAGGCCTACGCCCTTGCCTGGATTTCCGTGAGCTTAATCGGATTACGGTCCGAGATCCGTATCCGCTCCCACTTATTCCTGATCTCTTCAATCAGATTGTGGGCGCCAAATGGTTCTCTAAGTTGGATCTCAGGGGGGCGTATAATCTGATTAGGATAAAGGAGGGGGATGAGTGGAAGACGGCGTTTAACACTCCGGAGGGACTTTATGAGAACCTTGTCATGCCTTTCGGTCTGACTACTGCCCCGGCGGTGTTTCAACATTTTGTTAATGACATCTTTCGCCACCTAGTGGGACAGTTTGTTGTCATTTATCTAGATGACATCTTAATTTACTCGCCGGATCTTGTGTCTCATCAGGAGCATGTGAGACAAGTGTTGCAGATCTTGCGAGACAATAAACTGTACGCCAAATGGGAGACGTGTGTATTCGCCGTACAAGAACTTCAGTTTTTAGGATTCCTGGTGTCAGCTTCTGGTTTCCGGATGGACCCTGGGAAAGTGAAGGGTGTGCTTGAATGGGATCGGCCAGAGGATCTTAAAGCACTGCAGCGTTTCCTGGGGTTTGCTAACTACTACCGGAAATTTATTCGTAATTTCTCATCCGTTGTCAAACCTCTCACTGACATGACAAAAAAAAGGGACGGATTTTTCTAGGTGGTCTGACAAAGCTTGTCAAGCATTTTCCTCCTTGAAAAAATGTTTTGCTTCAGCACCCATACTCATCCAACCTGATGCATCACAACCGTTCATTGTGGAGGTAGACGCATCTGACGTAGGAGTGGGTGCGGTATTATCTCAAGGTCCGTCCCCTGGTAAATGGCATCCGTGCGCTTTCTTCTCTAAAAAATTGTCGTCCGCCGAGAGGAATTATGATGTCGGCAATAGGGAACTCTTGGCCATTAAGTTGGCTTTTGAAGAGTGGCGTCACTTTTTGGAGGGGGCAGTCCACCCGGTCACCGTCATTACTGATCACAAGAACTTGCTGTATTTAGAGTCTGCAAAACGTCTGAATTCCAGACAAGCTAGATGGTCGTTGTTTTTTACCAGGTTTAATTTTGTCGTCACATATCGTCCTGGGTCAAAAATGTAAAGGCTGATGCCTTATCTCGTAGTTTCCCGGGGGCCGGGAAGACGGATGACCCGGTTCCTATTCTTCAGGAGGGAGTTGTGGTGTCGGCTGTTTGCTCTGAGCTTGAGGAGGAGGTATTGGAGGCTCAGGGGGACGCCCCTGTAGGACCTCCAGGGAGACTGTTTGTTCCAGATCAATTAAGACAAAAGGTTATCGAGGCACATCATAATTCTGCTTTGGCAGGACACCCAGGGAGTAAAGCAACTGTAGATCTCGTTTCTCGCCGGTTTTGGTGGCCTAACTTAAATAAAGAGGTGGTAACTTTTGTCGCGTCCTGTGGGGTATGTGCGCGCTCTAAGACCCCACATACCCGTCCGTCTGGGGCCCTTTTACCGTTGAAAATCCCGGAGCGTCCATGGACCCATCTGTCTATGGACTTCATTACGGACCTCCCTCCGTCTTCAGGTAAAACTGTCATACTAGTTGTAGTTGACAGGTTCAGCAAAATGGCACATTTTATTGCTCTTCCTGCTCTTCCTAATGCTAAAACTCTGGCGCAGGTGTTCATTGGGGAGATTGTGAGACTTCACGGGTTGCCTTCCGATGTGGTGTCGGATCGGGGTTCTCAGTTTGTGTCCAAATTCTGGAAGGCATTTTGTTCTCGTCGGGGGATGCCGTTGTCATTTTCTTCGGCTTTTCATCCGCAGACCAATGGTCAGACAGAGCGTCTGAATCAGAGCTTAGAGACATATCTCCGGTGTTTTGTCTCAGAGAACCAAGAGGACTGGTCTTCTTTCTTGCCTCTGGCAGAGTTCGCTCTTAACAATAGGCGGAGCGAGTCCACTGGTAAGTCCCCGTTTTTTGGGGCATATGGTTTTCACCCCCAGTTTTGTACTTTCAATGGGGGGGACTCTTCTGGGGTTCCTGAGGAGGAACGATTTTCGTCGTCACTTGCTTCAGTGTGGAGAGGAGTGCTTAATAATCTGAGCACTATGGGGAACCGATACAAACGTATGGCTGATAGGAGGAGAGTGTCTGGTCCGGACCTAAGTGTGAACGATCTGGTATGTTTGTCTACCAAGAATATAAAACTTAAGGTTCCCTCCTGGAAACTCTGTCCCAGATTCATCGGGCCATACAGGATCAGTTCAATAATTAATCCGGTGGCTTTCCGTCTTGACCTCCCTCCTACGTTTAAAATCCACAATGTGTTCCACAAATCGTTGCTTAAGAGGTACGTGGCACCAGTTATACCGTCACCTCTACCTCCTCCTCCAGTGGTGGTCAATGGTAATTTGGAGTTTCAGGTATCGAAGATCATTGACTCACGTCGGAATCGCCGGTCCCTTCAGTACCTTGTTCATTGGAGGGGGTATGGTCCTGAGGAGAGGATGTGGGTTTCTGCGTCGGATATTAACGCAGACCGATTGGTTCGGGCCTTCCACACTACTCACCCAGATAGACCAGGCCCTGAGGGTCCAGAGGCCCCTCGTAGAAGGGGGGGTACTGTCACGGGTGTGTCGTGGCGGAGATCGTCGCAATTGCACACCCTGACTTCGCACAGCTGAGTTTCTGGTGCTGGGTGTTTTTCGGCACTGAGGGAGTTAATTCTTTCTCTCTCGGTGCTGGACTGACCAGCCTCGCCCAGCTGCGTTTGATGTTTTGTTAATTAGCTTCCTTCATATACCTGCTGGTCTGCTGGGGAAGTTGCCGGTGAAAGCATTCATTCAGACCAGCAGAGCGGATCGTTTCTGAGAAGACTTAAGCTAAGAGTGCCTGTTGTGGTTTTTCCTCTCCTCGCTTATTGTTTATCTCCTTTACCTTTTGTGTTCCTCTGTAGTGGAAGTTTTGTATGCAAGACAGTGTTTTCTTTACCCCTTGTCTGTTTCGTTTGTCTAAGACTGTGTGTAAGCTGTGACCTGCCCATTCCCTGTGGTGGTAATCAGGGTCCTTCTCAGGACTAGATTACAGTGGTCAGGGATCTACAGGAGACAGGGTTACGCTGGTGGCCTGGACCTCTGTACCATTAACAGTACCTCCAGGTAGAGGGACTAGTCAGGACCCCAGTTCAGGGTCAGCTTAGACCCCGGTCCACCTCTATCCAGAGACAGCGTGACACGTACACAGTATAGACCCACAATTCATAGGATATTATGTCAGGTAAGACATTGCTGGCAGATACTATGTATACATGTTGATATTTTCTATTATATGTAATATAGAATGTTGTCACATTAGATATAGGTTACTATCATAGAATATATCTGTTATACGTCGTGACAGTTTTTTCTGGAGAGAAGTGGCTTCTTTGCTGCCCTCCTTGAGACCAGGCCTTGCTCCAAGAGTCTCCGCCTCACAGTGCGTGCAGATGCACTCACACCTGCCTGCTGCCATTCCTGAGCAAGCTCTGCACTGCTGGTAGCCCGATCCCGCAGCTGAAACACTTTTAAGAGACGGTCCTGGCGCTTGCAGGTCTTTCTTGGGCGCCCTGGAGCCTTTTTGGCAACAATGGAACCTCTCTCCTTGAAGTTCTTGATGATGCAATAGATTGTTGACTGAGGTGCAATCTTTCTAGCTGCGATACTCTTCCCTGTTAGGCCATTTTTGTGCATTGCAATGATGACTGCACGTGTTTCTTTAGAGATAACCATGGTTAACAGAAGAGAAACAATGATGCCAAGCACCAGCCTCCTTTTAAAGTGTCCAGTGGTGTCATTCTTACTTAATCATGACAGATTGATCTCCAGCCATGTCCTCATCAACACCCACACCTGTGTTAATGGAGCAATCACTGAAAAGAGGTTAGCTGGTCCTTTTGAGGCAGGGCTGCAATGATGTTGAAATGTGTTTTTGGGGATAAAGTTCATTTTCTAGCCAAATATTGACTTTGCAAGTAATTGCTGTTAAGCTGATCACTCTTTATAACATTCTGGAGTATATGCAAATTGCCATTAGAAAAAGTGAAGCAGTAGACTTTGTAAAAATTAATATTTGTGTCATTCTCAAAACTTTTGGCCATGACTGTACTGTCATTTTATCATGCCGCTGTATTGATTCATTTAATCTATTTTCACCATGCTGGGTGACGTCAGTTTCTCTGTTTCTGCAGCCATAAAGGCTTGCAGTACCTATTCGTTTTATTAACCTCTTGTATGTCTCCCTCAAACCCTGTCCATTTTTTGTACTTTTTGTTTGAATAAACTATATTGATTTTGCTAATACCCCTCTTTTTTGTGGTCATATTTAGTATTATTACTTTACTAGCTTAATTAACCACTTCTTCTAGGGATTTTTTATATACAGTTCCCTATCTTCTTTTTTGTTTTTTATGTTGCGGCTGGGGGGTATGTCCCGGTTGGCCGTGGTGACTATTTTGTAGGTTTAGAGATCTCACAGCAGGGGCCTGATCGCTGGTACGTGTCAAACGTAGCGAGATCACTGCTGAGGTCGCTGTTGCGTCACAAAACTTGTGACTCAGCACTCAGCAGCGATCTTGCTTAGTGTGATGGGGGCTTAAGTCTACCTCGATATAACTGTATTTCCAGCAACTGATAACAAAGGTAATCATCTTCTTACAGATGCAGACACTCCATAAAGCTAAGGATCATGATACTATATCCTTCACTTATCCTTTGTCTCTAAAGCCCCCGTCTCACACAGCGATCTCGCTAGCGAGATCGCTGCTGAGTCACTAGTTTTGTGACGCAGCAGCGATCTCCCCAGCGATATCGCTGTGTGTGACATTCAGCGACGATCAGCCCCCCTGCCGGGTATCGCTGATCGTCGGTGAATGTCCTGGACATTTTTTTGATCACTGGTCTCCCGCTGACAGGCACGCATCGCTGCGTGTGACAGGCGGGAGACCAGCGATCCGCTGGTAACCAAGGTACACAGCGGGTTTCCAGGCGCGGGGCTGTGCCTAGAAACCTGCTGTGTACCTTGGATACCAGCGCCCTGATGCATCAGGGCGCTGGTATCCAAGGTACACTGCGGGTAACTAAGCGATGTTACCCGCAGTGTCGCTGTGCTGATCGCTGCCCTGAGCTGCCTGTTTGGCAGCTCAGCAGCGATCATGTAGCAATACACCAGCAATCCTGACAAGTGCATATCGTTGTCGGGATCGCTGGTGTATCGCTATAGGATAATCCAGTGTGGGTGTGAACAACTTCATTTAACTCCATTCTGCTGGCTAATCAAGGTAGATATGGGAGCAATGTAAATAATGTAAGATAAACACACAGGGTTAACAGAAATATAACAGAAATTATAACAATATAACAGAAATTGGTTGCGTGATCTGCACATGTTTGTCATCCAAGGCACCACCACAGTTTGGGAACTGCCAAATCCGTTCAAAATCAGAGGCAATTATTTGCCATTCCGCCACGGATTTTGGAAAAGGCATGTAGCTCCGTAAACTGCGGACGATGGCGTTGCATGTCTCTGGAATTAATACGCTAAGGAGCGATCGAGAAACAGCAGCAGAAAATTGCAAGTCTTTCATTGAATGTCCGTTGCCAGAAATCGCAGCGTTACTGCCAAACGTTCCTCTGCTGAAACAGGTGCACGCATCCGTGTATCGTGCCGTTCAATGAGTGGTCTCACACATTCCAGTAGGAGCTTGAATGAATCCTCCGACATCTGTAGATAATTTCGGAAATCCTGCGGATTCTTCTCCTGCAACTCCCTCACTAGATGCATGTGGGTGAATTTGGACCTCTGCTCCAGCCATTCTCTGGTCCACATGCAACGCTTTCGTTTGGAGCGCCTCTCTTCCACCCGTGCCTCTTCTTGTCGATCTGCCTCCATTGATAATGCAACTGCCACAATCACACGCTCCGCGGTAGTCAGGTTCATTATGTGCAACCTGCCCAGTAAAGAAGAGAAATGTTAATTACTAAAGTGTTTAAAAAATAAAGTAATTGTTTCTTGTTAACATTGCATTAGTTAACATTGAAAAAACAGCTTACAAAAGCCTAAAATGGCGGGGGGTGGGCGCGGCTGTCAAAAGATTGCTAGGTTGTCCAATATTATGGAGGATCAAATATAACAAAAAAATTACCTCAAAAAGCAACAAAGATCTTAAAATTTCAGTGGTGGGCGCGGCAAAAAAAAAACAAAAAACGGCAACACGTCTGTATACAGTATATATTGGAGGTAAGCAGACAAAAAGAAAAGGTGTGTTAACTAAAAAAAAGCATCACACAACATCACAAACAATATGTACCTTGCAAAGGGAAATCCAAATATCCAGAAGATACAAATGGCAAAGATGAAGCGCTGTAGCGACTCTGACAGGATCGCAAAACCCCCACACACGATACTATCCTAGCAACAACGCACAAAGGACAGAAAGTTGGAGTCAACCACAAAGCGCTCTGGAACAATGGATGGGGGCGCAGTTACGTTTTCATTTATTGCTGAGGTGATGTTGTGGCTACCAATCGGAGCTGAAGGGCATTACGAAAGAAAACCTAGTCCCGCCTGCGCCGCTGACATATGAGTCGCCAACGAAGTCGCTTGTCGTTCTTAAAGGGTGTCAAACTCAGCGATTCAGGCTCACCAGCGGGATGCCAGCGATCAAAATACGGCCCAGAACGTTCGTGCACGATCAGCGACATCGCAGCGGGGGCCACATCGCTGCTACATGTCACACACAGCGACGTCGCTGACGATGTCGCTGCTGCGTCATAAAATCGCTGTCGCTTAAGCGATCTCGCTTAGTGTGACAGTACCTTTAGTCTTCTAGTGTTTTGCCTATATAATCACATACCAAAAAGTCAGTATACATTTAACATAAATTCACCTACTGTACAGTATGTATATTAACTACGGATAGGTAATCTCATTTTCTTCTTATAGACCTCTTTTGACAGGCTTCCACAGGGCAATCTGAAACCCTTGTACCTACAGAGGATATAACTACCATAAGGTGGATCATATTCTGGGCTCTTTCATCTGCTCCATTTCAACACCACTTCTTATGATCTATGTCCATTTTTTCTTTTCTCATCCTTTTAATTCTCCTGTTTACCCACTTAACCACTATAACACCATCGTACTTTAATAAGTGGTTTCAGCACGCGCACCAGAAAGCATTCTTTAGTAAAATCACATGTAGAATACGTGGCCGACCTGAAACATGTACCTATGTTTACTTGTATTTAATCTTTTGATCTTGATTGTAATATGTCTTTTTTGTTATTAGCATACTACCCATGCCCATTTATCCTATAGAAAGGATGGGCAACACTCCACATAGTATACAAACATATCAATCATATAGCCACTCAACTATATTAAGACCAGGAAGTGTTTCTCAAAGAAATTGGTAAATATTAATTTTATTAGAACAGCTAAAATACAACACAATACAGACAAATAGTAAAAATCGTTGCCTCAAACCAAAAAACATAAATATCAAGAGGTCAGCTAAGATGGGTCACATAAATACCCAGGGAAACTCAGGTAGCAGACAAATTACTGCAATAATACACTCAATCCTGCATAAAACTAATCAATATATCAATATATCAATTTGACTACTGTGAATATTCCGTGATGCCTGCATTGAGTACAAACACATATGGTTCAATGAGCATGTCTATTCCATTACTCTAATAAAATGCACCTAAATTAAAGACAATGATTTGACTTGCATATATCAAAAGTCTGCATGCATAAAAAAGTGCAGTGTTCGTGCTAGGCATCACAGAGATACACAGTTTTGCCATTAAATAGAGATCACGATAATATCTTTAGCCATCTCTGCGTTCCTGATATTAAATCAAAATTTAGACAATGAACATCCCCTGTCCTATACTTATTACCTAGGCTTGTGTCCACAGTGTAGATACTTTGTCAAGTGACACGCTGATCCTCCAAACCCCGACGTGTGTTTCACGAGTGCTTCTTCCTTGGGGCGTATGCTAATCACAACCATCACTCAGCGTTTAGTCCAGTAGTCGCATACACTTAAATAGAGTGATAATATAATAATATATATTAATAAATACAAAATCATAAAAAAGCATCAGTGATTAAAGTGAAGACCAATCCTTTGATAAGGAGAAGACTAAAGTGACAAAATGTATACAAGACAAAACAGTACATAGAAGGAATGCACAAATGAGCAAAGAAAGGACAGTCCATAATATGTAATATTTTACGAAGATGGACAGATATAAATAATAAAAAGGTAAAAAAAAAAATAATTTAAGATTCTATTATAGTTTCATGACTATACTGGAATGCACAGAATATCATTATTTGAACTATCCAAATACACAATTAGTAGATTAAGCATAATTACAGCTAAAACAATAGGCTTAAATGTCCAAAAAACATTTTTCACATGCACCACTACAAAGGAACTAACCAGATATATCCCCTTACTGTACAAAACTATACAAATGCATTCTCCTTCCACTGTTCAGGAATACCATCAATATGAGAATAATTTCTCATCCTTTTAATTCTCCTGTTTACCCACTTGGTCACTATAACACTATCGTAAGTGGTTTCAGCACATGCACCAGATAGCGTTATTTAGTAATATCAAATGTAGAATACGTGGCCTACCTGAAACATGTCCTATGTTTACTTGTATTTAATCTTTTGATCTTGATAGTAATATATATCTTTTTTTGTTATTGCACATAAATAGATTTGTCTGTCTGACGAAGGCTCGCGTCTGAGCTGAAATGTTATTTGGAAACCATTTTTCTTTTGCACAAAATAAAGGAACTTTAAAAGCAAATGTTCTGTTCTCAACGCTTTACCCCTGAACACCTAACAGTGGTCGAGCCTAATCCTATCCGCTTTTATCCGATAATGACTGTCACCCAAAATTTGGAGACTGCGAGAGTTACGTGAAAGGCAGCGTAACATAAACTCAGCCATGCGTGCCAGACTGCTAACAGGCAAGACTTCCATGTCCTCACCAAGAGGACAACTGACCATGCTCTCCTCCTCCTCCTCCCTGTCCTCAGGCCATCTACGCTGAACAGACGGTATGACAGTTGTGCAGGTAGTACCTTCTATAGCGCATGAAACTAGCTCCTGTTCTTCCTCCTTCCGCTCCTCCTCTTCCTCCTTGCCACCTGATCCACTATGAGATGACGCTGGGCTGTGTGTAATCACCCTGTATGGTTCCTTGCTCCATCTCATCATGCTCAGCCTGCAATGCATCCTCTTTGATTATGAGCAGAGATTGTTTCAGAAGAAAGAGAAACAGGATGGTGACACTAATTATGGCGTCATCGCCGCTCACCATCTTGGTGAAGTCCTCAAAGTTTTGGAGGATGGTAGTCAACAACTGCCCTCTTCTGTTCACAAATCCTTCCCAACATCTGCAGTGTAGAGTTCCAATGCATGGGGACATCACACACCAAGGGCGGCGGAAGCTGTAGCAGACTTTCTAAAATGGGCACACAGGCGGCATACTTTGACAACCAGATCCGGCAGCTCTGGGTACGTTTTGAGAAACTGTTGAACCACGAAGTTAAGCATATGGGCCAGGCATGGTACGTGTGTGAGCTTGCCTCGCCTCAGAGCTGCCACCAAGTTCTGGCCATTGTCACACATCACCATGCCTGACTGTAGGTTCAGCGGTGTCAGCCACAGATCTGCCTGCTCTTTCAGAACTGTCTACAAGTCTTCAGCATTGTGTGGTTTGTCACTTAAGTATGTTAGCTTCAGCACAGCCTGTTGCCGTTTGGCTGAGGCAGTGCTTCCAGCTTGTGACTGATGTGGTCATTTTGGAGATGGAGGCTGAAGAGGAGGAGGTGCAGGAGCTGTAGACTGTGCAGGCAACCCTGATTGACCTAGTGCCCGCAATCCTTGAAGTTGGGAGGGCGTGTTCCATCCCAAGGTCTGACTAGGTCCCAGCTTCCACTATGTTAACCCAGTGTGCTGTCACCGAGATGTACCGTCCCTGCCCACCAGCACTTATCCACGTGTCGGTGGTTAGGTGGACTTTCCCAGTAACTGCATTGTTGAGGGCATGGCTAATGTTGTGGGACACGTGCTTGTGTAATGCGGGGACAGCACACTGGGAGAAATAGTGGTGGCTGGGGACCAAGTACCATAGGATGGCTGCCGCTATCAGGTTGCGGAAAGCTTCCTTCTCCAAGAGCCTAAAAGGCAACATTTCGAGCACAAGCAATCGCGAAATGTGGGAATTTAGTATGGCCTGTAGAGCGTTGGCTGCATATTTGCGGCTGCAGTCCAAGAACTGGGGTATGGACAACTGTTCTTGGATGATAGCCTCAGAAAGACCTTTTTGAATCAGGGCTACCATCCAAGAACAATTGAAAACCAAATTACAAGAGCCACCAGAATATCAAGGAATCACCTGCTACATTAAAAAGCTAAAGAAGAAAATAACTGGGTGCCTCTAGAGGTCACCTACAATCCAAATCTGGGAGTGCTAAGAGGAGCTGCACAGAAACTACAACCTTTACTACAAAAAGATGCCCGATTACAATCCATATTTCCAGACTCCCCACTACTGTGTTTTAGGCAGCCCCCAAATCTAAGAAGCATCATTGTCAGAAGCTCCCTGTCCTCCCGAACAGCTGCAGGAACCTTTCCTTGCAACAAGAAAAATTGTAAAACCTGTCCATTTGTAATGACCACGGACAAGATAAAGATCCCAACTCCCATCAGGACTACAAGATCCCAGGTACATTCAGCTGCATCACATCTAATGTGGTGTACCTAATTATATGTACTAAATGTCCAACTGGGGGTCTGTATGTGGGAGAGACTGGGCAAAAACTGAGAACAAGGATGAATTCTCATCGCCACACAATAAGAGAAAAAAGAATGGATTTACCTGTGGCAAAACACTTTTGTATGCCCGGTCATAGCATGATGGACATGAAATTACTTGTATTAAAAGATAACTTTAAATCTGAGAGAGACAGAAAGGTTTGGGAATATAAACTCATGACGACCTTTGACACACTCAGTACAGGAATGAATGTGTCGCATGGATTTATGTCTTTTTACATCAATTAAGGAATTTGCTCTTCAGACCTTCTGGGGGCATCACACAACACAGAACCAGACCCAATCAGAGGGCAATATAACTTTCACACTCCTTATCTATGAACTGTTCCAATATTTATGTTCATCTCTATCTCCCATAATGACAGTTCTGCTTCACGTCACTTGTCTTACCTATTGCATTATTTCTGTGCTGTGTTGTGTATAAATATGTGATTCTTCAGATTTTGTATTAGTCTTTGCCTGATGAAGAGACCTGAATAGTCTCTAAAGCTTGCAGTTTGTTACCATCTTTTCAGTTAGCCATTAAAAGGTATCAACCACTGAGGACTCTCAATTCTAAATATTTTTCAGTTAAAAGCTGTGATCTTCCATGGAATGTGTACTGAAAACTTAAGGTACTGCCACACTACACAATCCCGCTAGCGATCTCGTTAGCGTCGCATACTAATGAGATCGCTAGCGGGATTGTTTTTATATCGCTAGTAGCTACCTAACTTAGCGATGTCGTTAAGGACGCTATCGCGGTTAGCGATCTCCTTAACGACTTTAGCGGTACAAAAGTACCGCTAAATCGCTAAGAAAAGGTGCTACACTTAGCGATCTATACTTACCCAGCGGGGAACCAGCGACGAAAATAGGGTCCGGAACGATTTCAGCGACGAGCGAGATCACAGCAGGAAGCTCGTCGCTGGAAGCTGCCGCACACAACAACATCGCTAACGGGATCGCTAAATAGTGACGTTTTTTAGCGATCCCGTTAGCGATGTTGTTCAGTGTGGCATACCCTTTAGACTCCATCTAACATATAATTAACAAGATGACATCTCTGGACAAAATACACACCTAATCAGTTGACTTTCATCTTTGAATGCAAAAGGTCCTTTGTTAGAAGATAAGTGTCAAATGACCAGGTCATTTAAATTCTTTTGTTCAATGAGCCATCTCTTTGAACGTTTACCTTTCAATGACTTTCTGTGAACTCCCTGAAAGTAAATAAATAAATAAATATATATATGTATATATATATATATATACACTGCTCAAAAAAATAAAGGGAACACTCAAATAACACATACTAGATATGAATGAATTAAATATTCTTATTGAATACTTTGTTCTGTACAAAGTTGAATGTGCTGACAACAAAATCACGAAAAAATCATCAATGGAAATCAAATTTCTTAACCAATAGAGGACTGGATTTGGAGTCCCCCTAAAATTAAAGTGGAAAAACACACTATAGGCTGATCAAACTTTGTTGTAATGTCCTTAAAACAAGTCAAAATGAGGCTCAGTATTGTGTGTGGCCTCCACGTGTGTTGTGAATGGGTTTGAGATGAGTTCTGAGCAGAGGCTCCCTCTGGTGGTTACAAGCGGTACTAGTGAAGATTGTGAGGACTGGGAATCAGGTGTTACTGACTGGTCTTATATAAGGGAGTCATTTTCCCATCAGGGTTGCCGGTGATCAATTGTTCTGGTCTGAATCCTTCATTCCATTTTCCCTTGTAGCCTGCTGTGTTGTGTCTGCATCTCCTGCTACCAGATAAGATTTTTTCTTCTTTTTTGTTATTGCTATATTTTTGCATTTTGTCTTGCACTTCTTTGGGGGCCTTCTGGGTCCCCTCCGGGGGCTTCTGCCTTCTCAGTTTAGTTCAGCCACTGAGTTTTGTTCTTTTGCTTTTTCCAGTTTTTTCAGTGGCTGCTGTTTTGATTTTGTTACACCAGAGAGCTAATTTAGGTGGTAGAGGTCGTGTGATCTCAGGTGATTTTGAAATTAGTAGAGTTGGTGTTTTTCAGGGTTTTCTGGCATTGCAGTAAGTACCCTTCCTGTCCTTTTCTTTTTAGATAGTTTGGGCCCCAGCGTTTGCTCATTCTATTTTCTTCTGTGTCAGTATTTCCTCTTGTCTAACCGCCATTACATGTTTGGGGGCTTTCTATTATCTTTGGGGTTCTGCTCCGGGGCAGATAGCTTTCCTATTTCTATCTTTAGGTGTAGTTAGTTTCTCAGGCTGTGACGAGGCGTCTAGGACCAACGTAGGAACGCTCCACGGCTGCCTCTAGTTGTGGTGGTTAGTCAGGGTACTGCAATCCCATAGATTCCAACTGCTCTGGTGTATTGCCTTTTTTTTTTTACCTGCACTCCTCAGCTACCGAAACATAACACACGTGCCTGTATGACCTCCCTACAATGCCTGGGCATGCTCCTGATGAGGTTGCGGATGGTCTCCTGTGGGATCTCCTATCAGATCTGGACTAAAGCGCCTGCCAACTCCTGGACAGTCTTTGGTGCAATGTGACTCTGGTGGATGGAGCGAGGCATGAGGTCCCAGATATGATCAATCTGATTCAGGTCTGGGGAATGGGCAGGCCAGTCCATGGCTTCAATACCTTCATCTTGCAGGAACTGCTGACACACTCCAACCACATGAGGTCTGGCATTGTCCTGCATTAGGATGAACCCAGGGCCAACCGCACCAACATATGGTCTCACAAGGGGTCTGAGGATTTCATCTCGGTACCTAATGGCAGTCAGGCTACCTCTAGCGAGCACATGGAGGGCTGTGCGGCCCTCCAAAGAAATGCCACCCCACACCATTATTGACCCACTGCCAAACCAGTCATGCTGAAGGATGTTGCAGGCAGCAGATCACTCTCAACGGTGTCTCCAGACTCTGTCACGTCTGTCACATGTGCTCAGTGTGAACCTGCTTTCATCTGTGAAGAGCACAGGGTGCCAGTGGCGACTTTGCCAATCCTGGTGTTCTGTGGCAAATGCCAAGTGTCCTGCACGGTGTTGGGCTGTGAGCACAACCCCCATCTGTGGACGTTGGGTCCTGATACTACCCTCATGGAGTCGGTTTCTAACCATTTGTGCAGACATATGGACATTTGTGGCCTGCTGGAGGTCAGTTTGCAGGGCTCTGTGTCACGCGGTCTTATGATATGTGTACGATGTCAGTAAACTATTCTTAAAAGAACAACACTCTATACAACATATAGATTAGCAACATCAGCATGTAAATATAGAATAGATTTACCTGACACGATATCCGTTGAACTCAGGGTTAATCTTGAGGACTTGATACACTGTCACAGGAAAGAGGAGGACCGGGGGTCTAACCTGACCCTAAACTGGGGTCCTAACTAATCCCTCACCTTGGAGGTACTGATAATGGTTCAGAGGTTCAAGTCTCCAGCCTAACCCTGTCTCCTATCAGTCCCTGAACCCTGTAATCAGTCCTAAGAAGGATTCTGATTACCACCAAAGGGATATGGGCTGATCTCTGCTAAATACACAGATTAGACATATAAGACAGACTGGAGAAAACACAGACTTGCATACACACTCAAACACAGAAGGAACATAAATGATCTGGGATATTAAACTCTAAGCAAGGTGAGCTTAAAACAACTAAGGAGCTCTTTAACTTAAGTCTATACAGATACAATCCTATCTGTGGTCTGCATGAAGAATTTCACTGGCAACTCCCAACACAGACAACCAGAGATTTAAAGGAAACCAATCAACAAATAATTAATTGCAGCCGGGAGAAAACTGCACCCAGTCCCAGAACTGAGCACAGACAGAATTAACTCCCTAACTGCCAAACACAAAGAAACAGCAACTCAGCTGTGAGAAGTCAGAATGTGCAACCGCGACGATCTTCGTGGCGATGCACACATGACAGTACCCCCCCTTCTACGGGGGCCTCCGGACCCTCAGGGCCAGGTTTGCCGGGTGAGTTCTGTGGAAGGTCCGCACCAAACGATCTGCGTTAATGTCAGACGCAGGAACGCACGTCCTCTCCTCTGGACCATACCCCCTTCCAATGCACCAAGTACTGAAGGGACCGGCGATTCAGACGTGAGTCAATGATCTTTGACACTTGAAACTCCAAGTTACCATTGACCACCACTGGAGGAGGAGGTAGAGGTGATGGTATGACTGGTGCCACGTACCTCTTAAGTAATGACTTGTGGAACACATTATGAATTTTAAACGTAGGAGGGAGGTCCAGACGAAATGCCACAGGATTAATTATGGAACTGATCCTGTACGGCCCGATGAATCTGGGGCCCAGCTTCCAGGAGGGAACTTTAAGTTTTATATTCCTGGTAGACAACCATACCAGATCGTTCACATTAAGATCTGGACCAGAAACTCTCCTCCTATCAGCCATACGTTTATAACGGTTCCCCATAGCACTCAGATTATTCAATACACCTCTCCACACTGAAGCAAGTGACGACGAGAAACGCTCCTCCTCAGGAACCCCAGAAGGGCCCCCCCCATTGAATGTACAAAACTGGGGATGAAAACCATATGCCCCAAAAAACGGGGACTTACCAGTGGACTCGCTCCGCCTGTTGTTAAGAGCGAACTCTGCCAGAGGCAAGAAAGAAGACCAGTCCTCCTGGTTCTCTGAGACAAAACACCGAAGATAAGTCTCTAGGCTTTGATTCAGACGCTCTGTCTGACCATTGGTCTGCGGATGAAAAGCCGAGGAAAATGACAATTGCATCCCCCGACGTAAACAAAATGCCCTCCAAAACTTGGACACAAACTGAGACCCCCTATCTGACACCACATCAGAAGGCAACCCATGAAGTCTCACAATCTCCCCAATGAACACCTGCGCCAGAGTTTTAGCATTAGGGAGGGCAGGAAGAGCAATGAAATGTGCCATCTTACTGAACCTGTCAACAACCACCAGTATGACAGTCTTCCCTGACGACTGAGGAAGGTCCGTGATGAAGTCCATAGACAAATGAGTCCATGGACGCTCCGGAAGTTTCAAGGGTAAGAGGGTCCCAGACGGACGGGTATGAGGGGTCTTAGAGCGAGCACAAACCCCACAGGACGCGACAAAAGTTAAAACATCTTTATTAACGTTAGGCCACCAAAACCGGCGAGAAAGGAGATCTAAAGTAGCCTTACTCCCTGGATGTCCTGCTAAAGCAGAATTATGATGTGCCTCAATAACCTTTTGTCTCAACTGATTTGGGACAAACAGTCTCCCTGGAGGTCCTGCAGGGGCGTCCCCCTGAGCCTCTAACACCTCCTCCTCAAGCTCAGAACATACAGCCGACACTACAACCCCCTCCTGAAGGATGGGAATCGGGTCATCCATTTTCCCGGCCCCTGGGAAACTGCGAGACAAGGCATCCGCCTTAACATTCTTAGATCGAGGGCGATAAGTGACAACAAAATTAAACCTGGTAAAAAACAACGACCATCGAGCTTGTCTGGAATTCAGACGCTTAGCAGATTCCAAATACAGCAGGTTCTTGTGATCAGTAATGACGGTGACCGGGTGGACTGCCCCCTCCAAAAAGTGACGCCATTCTTCAAAAGCCAACTTAATGGCCAAAAGTTCCCTATTGCCGATATCATAATTCCTTTCGGCGGACGACAATTTTTTAGAAAAGAAAGCGCACGGATGCCATTTACCAGGGGACGGACCCTGGGACAATATTGCACCCACCCCTACGTCAGACGCGTCCACCTCCACAACGAACGGCTGTGATGCATCTGGTTGGATGAGAACGGGTGCCGAAGCAAAACATTTCTTCAAAGAGGAAAAAGCTTGGCAAGCTTTGTCCGACCATTTAGAAAAATCCGTCCCTTTTCTTGTCATGTCAGTGAGAGGTTTGACAACAGATGAGAAATTACAAATAAATTTCCGGTAGTAGTTAGCAAACCCCAGAAAACGCTGCAGAGCCTTAAGATCCTCTGGCTGATCCCATTCAAGCACTGCTCTCACCTTTTCAGGGTCCATACGGAAACCGGAGGCTGACACCAAGAAACCCAAAAACTGAAGTTCCTGTACGGCGAATACACACTTTTCCAGTTTGGCGTATAGTTTATTGTCTCGCAAGATCTGCAACACCTGTCTCACATGCTCCTGGTGAGACACAAGATCTGGTGAGTAAATTAAAATGTCATCCAAATATACGACCACAAACAGCCCCACCAGATGACGAAAAATGTCATTAACAAAATGTTGGAATACTGCTGGTGCAGTAGTCAGACCAAAAGGCATGACAAGGTTCTCATAATGTCCCTCCGGCGTGTTAAACGCCGTTTTCCACTCATCCCCCTCTTTTATCCTAATCAGATTATACGCCCCCCTGAGATCCAATTTAGAGAACCATTTGGCGCCAACAATTTGATTGAAGAGATCAGGAATCAGAGGGAGTGGATACGGATCTCGAACAGTAATCCGATTAAGTTCGCGGAAATCCAAGCAAGGGCGTAGGCCTCCATCTTTTTTCTTCACAAAGAAGAACCCCGCGGCCACTGGGGAAGATGAAGGTCTAATATGCCCTTTGGCCAGACTTTCCGAAATATAATCTTTCATAGCCTGCCTCTCAGGACCAGAAAGGTTATATAACCTAGCTTTAGGTAACTTAGCATCAGGAAGTAAATTAATAGAGCAGTCATACACGCGATGAGGAGGCAACTCCTGACACCCCTCCTCAGAGAACACATCCCCAAAGTCCTCCAAAAAAGGAGGCAAAGTACTAGGCACGACCGCACTGATGACTGTGTTCATGCAGTTACTTTTGCAAAACTCCCCCCATTGGCTTATATCTCTGGACTGCCAATTAATCACAGGGTTATGTTTAACCAACCAAGGAAGTCCCAACACAATAGGAGTAGGTAGACCCTCCAACACATAACAAGATAATAGTTCCCTATGTATTGCCCCTACCCGAAGGTCAATGTTATGAACCTCATGAACAAAGCTACCTTGGCCGAGAGGCCTGGCGTCAATGGAGAATATAGGGATCGGTTTGACCAATACACTCAGATGCATACCTTGAGCCTGAGCAAACTGAGCGTCAACCAGATTAGCCCCGGACCCACTATCAAGAAGAACAGAAAATCTCTCCACTCTCGTACCAACCACCACCTCCACTGGTACAAGGAACTGAGAAGAACTAGCGGACGAAATACATACTCCCAGGTTGTCGTCCACCACACAACCTGGAATTAACAGTTTTCCGGCGACTTTTTGCTCAACAAGGCACGGGATGGACATCCCCCAACAAAATGTCCCTCTTTCCCGCAGAAGAAACACCTTCTAGTCCTGCGGCGTACCGCCAATCCCCTCCTACGAAATGATGTCCCTCCCAACTGCATAGGCTCCTCCGAACAGACAAGGGGAACCTCAACATAAGGGACTTTAGTAGTAGGTGGAGTAACAACAGGGGGCGGAGTTACCTCGCACCTCTACCGGAGCCGTCTATCAGTACGGATAGCTAGGGCCATAGCAGCCTCCAGTGATGGAGGAGAATCATACTGAGCCAAAACGTCCTTTAATTTGTCAGAAAGCCCATGACAAAACTGGCTTCTAAGAGCTGGGTCATTCCACTGAGTATCTGTGGCCCATCTACGGAACTCAGAAGCAAATTCCTCCGCCGGACGATCTCCCTGCTGTATCTTACGTAATTTTGTCTCAGCAAGAGAGACCCGATCTGGGTCATCATATACCAAACCCAGGGCAGTAAAAAATCGATCTACTGACTGTAGAGCCGGGGATCCCGGAGGAAGGGAGAAGGCCCAGGATTGAGGGTCCCCTTGTAGGAGCGAGATAACAATTCCCACTCTCTGCTCTTCACTCCCTGATGATCGAGGCCGAAGCCGAAAATACAATTTACATGCTTCCCTGAAGGTAAAAAATTTGTCTCGCCCACCAGTGAACCTGTCCGGGAGAGCTACTTTAGGTTCAAATCTGGTTTGCTCCGAGGGAGACAAAACTTTGGACTTAATGTCCGTCAGCTCCATGGATAATCCCTGCAACTGCAGAGCCAGCTGGGCTACTGGATCCATGGCAACTGGGAATAATTTTATGGGCCAGTGAAAATGTCACGCGGTCTTATGATATGTGTACGATGTCAGTAAACTATTCTTAAAAGAACAACACTCTATACAACATATAGATTAGCAACATCAGCATGTAAATATAGAATAGATTTACCTGACACGATATCCGTTGAACTCAGGGTTAATCTTGAGGACTTGATACACTGTCACAGGAAAGAGGAGGACCGGGGGTCTAACCTGACCCTAAACTGGGGTCCTAACTAATCCCTCACCTTGGAGGTACTGATAATGGTTCAGAGGTCCAAGTCTCCAGCCTAACCCTGTCTCCTATCAGTCCCTGAACCCTGTAATCAGTCCTAAGAAGGATTCTGATTACCACCAAAGGGATATGGGCTGATCTCTGCTAAATACACAGATTAGACATATAAGACAGACTGGAGAAAACACAGACTTGCATACACACTCAAACACAGAAGGAACATAAATGATCTGGGATATTAAACTCTAAGCAAGGTGAGCTTAAAACAACTAAGGAGCTCTTTAACTTAAGTCTATACAGATACAATCCTATCTGTGGTCTGCATGAAGAATTTCACTGGCAACTCCCAACACAGACAACCAGAGATTTAAAGGAAACCAATCAACAAATAATTAATTGCAGCCGGGAGAAAACTGCACCCAGTCCCAGAACTGAGCACAGACAGAATTAACTCCCTAACTGCCAAACACAAAGAAACAGCAACTCAGCTGTGAGAAGTCAGAATGTGCAACCGCGACGATCTTCGTGGCGATGCACACATGACACTCTGGCAGTGCTCCTTGCACAAAGGCGGAGGTCGCGGTCCTGCTGCTGGGTTGTTACCCTCCTACAGCCCCCTCCACGTCTCCTGGTGTACTGGCCTGTCTCCTGGTAGCGCCTCCAGCCTTTGGACACTAAGCTGACAGACACAGCAAACCTTCTTGCCACAGCTCGCATTGATGTGCCATCCTGGATGAGCTGCACTATCTGAGCAACTTCTGTGGGTTGTGGAGTCCGTCTCATGCTACAACGAGTGTGAAAGCACAACCAACATTCAAAAGTGACCAAAATATCAACCAGAAAGCATTGGTACTGGGATGTGGTCTGTGGTGCCCACCTGCAGAAACACTCCTTTATTAAGTGGGTCTTGATAATTGCCAAATATTTCCATCTATTGTCTATTACATTTGCACAACAGCATGTGAAAATGATTGTCAATCAGTGTTGCTTCCTAAGTGGACAGTTTGATTTCACAGAAGTTTGATTCACTTGGAGTTATATTCTGTTGTTTAGGTGTTCCCTTTATTTTTTGAGCAGTGTGTGTATACACTCCCTGACAGCAGTTTTGTCGCTTATCCATGTAATGTAAATAAAATCTTATAACCTGACGTTAAATTCATCCATTGGTTGTATAAATTATTCTTTTCAAAGCTGAAACCTTCCGAAATGTGGTTTAGATTATGAAAATAAATTGGCATCAATGCAGAATTATTGATCATTTAATGGATACAGAATGGTCAGATTTTGGCAAGACAAAAGTTTTGTCGCCTGGTCATATAATGCACCCAATCCTAGTTTACATGCTCACCTGTGCTCAGTAAATGATTGGTTAATTAGTGGGTGTGTATAAAAAGAAACCTAGCACCCCAGACTTTCACTTGAACTGCAACTTGAGCTCTGACAACATGCCAAAAATCCACCCTGCGACCAAAGCCTGGATTTTCAAGAGGTTGAAGACCAGATCCACTGCAGAGGTGGCTGGCACCTTTAATGTGTCTCAGCATCAAGTACAAAGAATTAAAAAAGATTTGAAGAGACTGGAGATGTGTTTGACAAACCCAGGTCTGGCAGACCCCACAAGACAACTGCTCAGGAGGAACGTTTGTTGGTTAGAAAATCGAAAGCAAGCCCCCCTTCCACTGCAGCAGAGTTCCAACAGGCCTGGTCACCTCTGTTCTGCCCATCTGAGTACTGGGCAGTATGTTTCTTATTGTGCTGGTTTTGTTTGTTATAGCACCATCTAGTGGTGGCTGAATTTATAGCCTGTGTCTTTAACAAGCAGATAGAGTGTTGCATTGTGGGATTGAAGCAAGGTGTTCTGGGAAGAAGCTCCATTTTCGTCTGTGTACATCAGGGAATACACGTGTTTCATGTGCTCTCCTGTAACTTCTCCAACTTGAGTTTGCTATCCTGGTAAAGCATATCTGGTAAGATCCATATCTTCTCTAGCAATGCAGTGTTTAGGAGATTATTAACTGTATAGCAGCCAGTGCATAGGAGATGTTACTAGAATCCTGTGTAAAGTTTGCATCATACTGTATACTTTCCTGTTAATTATAAAGTGTCAGCTGTGTGATTATTGCCCAATACTTATCTATGTCATTTGTATTTTTATAGTTTTACCACGCATGTTCTATACTGTTCACCAATAAACAAATTAGACTACAGAGGACAGTCTGCTTATTTGGAAGATGAAATGATGGTTTAGCTGTATGCTAGATTGCACACCGTGTCAACGTGTATGAAGGCAGAACAGTAAAACAGATGCTATATGTGAATACGATAGTGAATACGACTTAAGGAGCTGCTTGTACCCACATCGCACTGCCTGCAGATACTGCAACGGCCACCATACAGTCACAAGTACCAAGAGTACAGCCCGCCATCAAGCGCTTCATCATTCCCGCCATGCGGAAGCTTCCACGCATAGACTGTTTCCCGCTAACATACTCAGCAGTACGCAGATAAGCGCACAATGTCTCAAAACAGCACATCCTCACTCAAAACAATGTCACGAGCAAGCTCCAGCAGGTCATCATTAGCAGAGCTCGCTGCTGTGGCCCGTGCCGAAGCCGAGGCAGCCAAAGCAAGATCCTCCTTCGCCGAAAGAGAGATGCACCTAAAGCTGAGACAGGCGGAGCAAGATGCAGATACCGCACGTCTGCAGGCCGAAAGTGCACGTCTGCAGGCAGAGAGAGAGGCCGAAACCGCATGCCTGCAAGCCGAAACCACACGTCTACAGGCAGAGAGAGAGGCCGAAACCGCACGCCTGCAAGCTGAAACTGCACGTTTGCAAGCAGAGCTAGAAAGACTTGCGGCAGACAAAGAGACAGCAGCTGCAATTGCTAAAGCAGAGTATTTGGAAGCTATGAAGGATCCTGATTGTGAGAGACGCAGCAACATTCATGGTCCAGATCTAGGACAGCAAGATCCAGCGCAGCGTGTCGCAGAGTACGTCCATCAACATTCCGGCATGGATGACAGCCCTGATGCACCACATAGACCAGCCTACGCCGGCTACCAGCGATCCAACCCCGAACTTCGTTACCACAAACAAGGAGTCATCCAGCGCAGAGATGTCGACCACAGCGGCTGTTCCACTGAGCAGAAGGTACAGCTCCCATCCCGCCTTAAAGAGATACCTCCTTCACCGAGAAGGTACTGCATAGACTATACGAAGTCCGAAGCGTCTCACAGGTATGGTGATACACCACACACTAGACATGACTATAACACACCAGCTCGTGCCAGCACTGACCAAGCCACCATAGACTTTGCAAAGTTCCTTGCCCGCCAAGAACTGGTTACGAAAGGACTTCTAAAGTTCACTGATAAACCCGAGAACTATAGGTCATGGCGAGCCTCGTTCTGGAACGCCATTCATGGTCTGGACCTTTCTAGTAGTGAGGAGTTAGATCTACTAGTAAAGTGGCTCGGAAGTGAGTCGGTCGAGCATGCCAAAAGACTAAGAGACATCAATATAAAGCATCCACACATAGGTCTACGCAAAGTGTGGGAAAGACTTGATGAATGCTATGGGAAAGTAGAAGTAATAGAGAATGCTTTATACAAAAGAATTGATGATTTTCCTAAGATAGGGCCTAAAGGTTATCAAAAGTTTAGAGAATTGAGTGATTTATTGATAGAGTTACAGGTTGCCCAGGAGGAAGGAGACTTGCCCGGATTGGCATCCTTAGACACCGCTAGGGGTGTCAATCCGATAATACAAAAACTTACTTACAACCTACAAGAAAAGTGGGTGACATATGGTTCACGGTATAAACAAAATCATAACGTACCATTCCCTCCTTTCACTGTATTCGTAGAATTTGTCGCCCAACAAGCTAAGATCAGAAATGACCCTAGTTTTGACTTCACTCTGTCATGTTCCACTGCCCCCGGTGTCAAACCCAGTAGGACACCCGTGGCAGTCCACAAAACTAACATTGTTTCCACAGATCCTCCTCACAATGCGAGAAAACCCCCTCCAGACGAGAACAAGCCTCAGGATGTCAGTAAATCTTTGGAGCATCGCAAGGGTTTCCTCAAAGAAAACAACATCTGCTTCAAATGTTGTGCCACAACCTCTCACCTCACCAGGAACTGTGAAGCTAGCGTGAAATGTGCAGAATGCAGCAGCATGGATCACCCGTAGCCACCCCCGTAGTGTTCGAGTTTGGTTCGGTTCACCGAACAGCCGTGTGTTCGACTAGCTGTTCGTTGAACACCGTCGAACACCGTTAAAACCAATGGCAGGCAAACCAAGAAACATAGAAACACATAGAAAACACATAGAAAACACTTCAAAGGTGTCCAAAAGCTGACAAATTGCTCAGAAGACACAACTAACACATGGAAAAGTGACAAGTACATATAGTCATGTGAAAAGAAAAGAGGTGGAGGAGTAAAAGGAGGGGAGACACAGATATAGGCATGTCATGCCCTTCTAAAACCAAAAAAGTGCGCAGCCGACACGGCCAATCCGTTCCTGCCCGTGCGACCTGCGTGTCGCCGGGTTTGTGACAGAGCTGCGGTGGACCCTGATGGCCAGCCCCCCTCTCTCAATACTGGTGCCTGTCCGCTGGTGGGTCGAGCGAGCCCCCCTGTGGTGGAGGCAGGTCTAATCTTTTTAATTTAAATTGTCTCTCTAATTTGAATGAGTACACTTTAAATCTGTTAGAACCCTCTTGTTAGATTTTGTTTCAGTTTGCTGTCACATGACCTTTTTTCCCTATTTAGTCTGGCTCCGCCCTTCTGGCTTTGCTGGACTTCATTGTATTATCTACTCTTAAGCTAGCCAGGTGCTTAGGTGCCTTACTCTGTCAGTTTTGCTTGATCTTAGGATCTCTTAGTATTTGTTTTCTGTTATACATTCCCTGCTACACTTTCTGTTAGGAGGTGTCCATCTTTTCACCCAGTCCCTAGATCTTGTAGGGATTCCTCCCTCGCAACTATAGGTCTTCGTTCAGACTAGCTGAGGACTTTAGCGGGTCTGGTCGCAGGATCAGGTCCCCCGTTACATCGTAGGGATCCAGCTCAGTCCTATTGTAGGGTCAGAATTCCCACCTTTCCTTAGTGCTTGTAGCAGATCATAACAGTAAGTCCAGCCCAAAAAAAAAAAAAAAACTCTCTAAGGAAAGATTTTCAGTTTCTATTATGGTGTCGGTTCAGGATTTGGCTCAACACCTGCAGCGACTCTCTCTGGAGGTGGCTGAAATCCAGCAACACGTGAGTAGTTGTCCTGGAGCTGATTTCGTGGAGCCAAAGGTACGTTTGCCTGATTTATTTTTTGGTGAACAACAAGATTTTTTTTCTTTTAAAAATGCTTGCTTGTTGTATTTCCGTTTGAGATCCAGATCCTCTGGTGATGAATCACAGCGCATAGGGTTCATAATGTCACTTTTGCGCAAAGAACCTCAGGACTGAGCCTTTTCTCTGCAGCCTAGTGATCCATGCTTTAGATCAGTGGATAGTTTTTTTTTCTGCTTTGGGGTTATTGTATGACGATCCGGATCGTGTTTCATCAGCTGAGACAGAATTGAGACGTTTGAGACAGGGATCAGGTAATGTGGAAAAATATTGTACTCACTTCCGAAGGTGGTCCGCTCAGGTGGGCTGGAACGATTCAGCTTTGAAAAGTTTATTTCTTGCAGGGTTAAATGAAAGGGTTAAAGATTTGCTGATTGCTTATCCCATACCTGGTAACTTGCAAGAGGCTATGCAATTAGCCATACGGGTGGATAGGAGACTGCGTGCAAGGGTTAATGAGAGTAAATCTGCCTTGTCAGCTCCAAGTTTGGAGAAGGAATGTACTGACATTGCAGAGCCGATGGAAATTGGAGCAATGACACCTCACTCTCGGGAAAAAGACCGTAGATTTGCTCAAGGTTTGTGTTTCTACTGTGGTAAATCTGAGTATTTCATTAAGAACTGTGTGCTTCAAATGAATAAAGAGAGAAAAAAAAATGAGGTCAGTTTTGCCCGCATAGCTTGTTTAAACAATAAAGGTGTCTTTCTTTCTGCTACCACTGCTGTTGAGGAGGAATTAATGGAGTTTCGGGTATTTGTGGATTGTGGTTCAACTCTCAATGTGATTGATGGGAAATTTTTGGAAAAACTAAAATTAAAACCCAAACTTCTATCTTCTCCTATTAATGTGGTGTCTGTGGATGGTTCTCACTTGAAAAATGTTACCATATCTGTGAATTTCCTCTTACTATTAATGGTGTTCATCAAGAGAATTTGGATTTGGTAGTTTTGAACAATTTACCTTCTCCGGTGATTTTGGGGTTACCCTGGTTAAAATTGCACAATCCGGTACTGGATTGGTCTACCAATGAAATTAAGTCCTGGAGTCCTAAGTGTTATGACAAGTGTTGTAACGGGCGTATTGCTGCTGTAGTTAAGGGGGAGTTACCTGTACCTATTCAGGATTTTTGGAAAGTTTTTTCTGATAAAGAATCGCAGGTATTGCCTCCTCATAGAGATTATGATTGTGCAATTGAATTTGTCCCTGGAGCGACTCTTCCTAAAAGTCGTTTATTTAATTTGACTATTCCTGAGAGAAAGGCTTTGGAGCTTCCTACCTCCTGGAAGATTAATCCGGTGTTTCATGTTTCTCTCTTGAAAAAAGCTGAGGTCTCAGATGGAGACGTCTCGGCCACTGTTCCCCTGGTGGTGGAGGATGGGCAATATGAGATTTCCCGCATCCTAAATTCTAGACGGTATAGAGGGAGTTTACAGTACCTCGTCGCTTGGAAGGGTTATGGACCGAGGATAACTCATGGGTGAGGGCGGATGATGTTTCTGCGTCTAGACTTGTCAGAGCGTTTCACAAGAGGTTTCCGGATAAGCCTAAGTCCTAGGGGATCCGGAGGATCCTCTTAGAAGGGAGGGTACTGTTAGAACCCTCTTGTTAGATTTTGTTTCAGTTTGCTGTCACATGACCTTTTTTCCCTATTTAGTCTGGCTCCGCCCTTCTGGCTTTGCTGGACTTCATTGTATTATCTTCTCTTAAGCTAGCCAGGTGCTTAGGTGCCTTACTCTGTCAGTTTTGCTTGATCTTAGGATCTCTTAGTATTTGTTTTCTGTTTTATATTCCCTGCTACACTTTCTGTTAGGAGGTGTCCATCTTTTCACCCAGTCCCTAGATCTTGTAGGGATTCCTCCCTCGCAACTATAGGTCTTCGTTCAGACTAGCTGAGGACTTTAGCGGGTCTGGTCGCAGGATCAGGTCCCCCGTTACATCGTAGGGATCCAGCTCAGTCCTATTGTAGGGTCAGAATTCCCACCTTTCCTTAGTGCTTGTAGCAGATCATAACAAAATCCTTTTACAAGGATCTATTGGAGGGCAAGTCTCATGCCAGCAGCCGCAGTAATTCCAGCTCCAGGAGCGTCCAGTAAAGCTGCTGCAGTTAAAAAGCTTTTATAAGAATCGAGCTTGGTGGTCCACCGCAAGGCATCCTACCGCCAGTCACAGCCCCTGTGCCTTGGGGTGCCTCCCCGATGCTCTTCACTGATTGTCCTGGGGGCCCGAAGCATTTCCTCTGAAAAAAATTAAGTGTCCAGACTACAGGTGGTGTAGCTTGCTTAACAGCTGGGTTAATCTGCTGACTAGCAGACACTGCTACTAGGCCCAAAATTATTGTCTGGGCTAGATGCAGTTAAAAATTTGTAATTAGATCTACAGCGGGTGGCTACTCCGCTGACTAGCAGACACTGCTACTAGGCCAAAAATTATTGTCTGGGCTAGATGCAGTTAAAAATCTGTAATTAGATCTACAGCCGGTGGCTACTCCGATGACTAGCAGACACTGGTACTGGGCCCAAAATTATTGTCTGGGCTAGATGCAGTTAAAAATTTGTAATTAGATCTACAGCCGGTGGCTACTCAGCTGACTAGCAGACACTCAAGCTTTGGAGCAGACCTCTGATTCCCAGGCTATAGTATGAGTAAACAGCTTTTCACACTCAACCATCTGTGTTACCCCAAGCCATAGTGTATGTAGTTTCTTACGGTTAAAAGGGGGGTGGGGAAAGACCCAACCCACCTGTAATTGACGATGCCAACATCACGTAAAACACAGCAAGGGGACTCCAAAAAGAGTCTCCATTTTTTCCAAAAATTTGGGGCACAGACACCACTTAACTAGCATCAATTGCCCCAGAGTTGCTTAAAACGGTTGGTGAGGTGATTTGAACAAATCCTCAAGCTTTTACACTCCCCAGGATGACACAGGGGTAGAAAAGTCCTTGCGGATCCATGATTTGTTCATCTTTATGAACGTGAGTCTGTCTACATTCTCAGTGGAGAGCCGAGTGCGCTTATCTGTCAGACTCAGCACACCACCAGCAGCGCTAAACACACGTTCAGAGAGAACAAAAATTATTATTAATTTGAAAGCTGGTGGAGCTTAGTATAGATGGCCTAATAGAATGAGTACCACACACTGCTACAGGCCCAAAGTTATTTTCCAGGCAAGATGCAACTAAAAATTCATATTAATTTGAAAGCTGGTGGAGCTTAGTATAGATGGCCTAATAGAATGAGTACCACACACTGCTACAGGCCCAAAGTTATTTTCCGGCAAGATGCAGCTAAAAATTTGTATTAATTTGAAAGCTGGTGGAGCTTAGTATAGATGGATGTTGTGAATGTTTTAGAAATTAATTCTGAGCAGAAGCTCCCTCTGGTGGTTACAAACAGTACTGAGCCATTCAATGAGGATTGGCAACCAGGAATCACGCACTGGCTGGATATAAGGGAGGTTCCCTCCCATCATGGTTGCCGGTGATCAATTGTTCTTGTCTCAACGTTGTTTCCTGGTTCACTTGGAAGCTTGCTGAGTCTTGCCTCTTCTCCTGCTCTCAGATAAGATATTTTCTGTTTTTTGTTTTTGTGCTTACCATTTGCATATTTCTCTGCATTTCTGTGAGGTTTGCCAGGTTCCCCCCCCCGGGGGCTTGGGCTCCTCTCAGTTCCTCTGGAGCCACTGTTATTTGTTCATTTGCCTTTTCCAGTTTTTTTCAGTGGCTGCTGCTTAGTTTTGTCACACCAGAGAACTAATTTAGGTGGTGGAGGTCGTGTGATCTCAGGTGATTCTGCAATTAGTAGCGTTGGCATTTTTTAGGGTTTTTGTGGATTGCAGTGAGTATCCTTCCTATCCTTTTCTGTCTAGGCATATTGGGCCCCAACGTTTGCTCATACTATTTTCTGTCTGTGTCTGTATTTCCTCTTGTCTAACCGCCATTACATGTTTGGGGGCTTCTATGTTCTTTGGGGATCTGCTCCGGGGCAGATAGCTTTCCTCTTTCTATCTTTAGGTGTAGTTAACCTTCCAGGCTGTGACGAGGCGTCTAGGACCAACGTAGGAACGCTCCACGGCTGCCTTTAGTTGTTGTGGTTAGTCAGGGTACTGTAATCCAGTAGATTCCAACCTCTCTGGTGTATTGCCGTTTTTGCCTGCTCTCCTCAGCTACCAAATCATAACAGATGGCCTAATAGAATGAGTACCACACACTGATACAGGCCCAAAATTATTGTCCAGGCAAGATGCAGCTAAAAATTATTATAAATTTGAAAGCTGGTGGAGCTTAGTATAGATGACTTAATAGAATGAGTACCACACACTGCTACAGGCCCAAAGTAATTTTCCAGGCAAGATGCAGCTAAAAATTCGAATTAATTTGAAAGCTGGTGGAGCTTAGTATAGATGGCCTAATAGAATGAGTACTGTTATGTTTCGGTAGCTGAGGAGGACAGGAACAACAGAATGAGCCTAATAGAATGAGGACCACACACTGATACAGGCCCAAAATTATTGTCCAGGCAAGATGCAGCTAAAAATTATTATTAATTTGAAAGCTGGTGGAGCTTAGTATAGATGGCCTAATAGAATGAGTACCACACACTGCTACAGGCCCAAAGTTATTTTCCAGGCAAGATGCAGCTAAAAATTTGAATTAATTTGAAAGCTGGTGGAGCTTAGTATAGATGGCCTAATAGAATGAGTACTGTTATGTTTCGGTAGCTGAGGAGGACAGGAACAACAGCAGGGCAGCCGAACACATGAGATGTTGGTAACTAATGGGTTGCAGATTCCTAAACTAACGACACAACTAGAGGTAGCCGTGGAGCATTACTACGTTGATCCTAGACGCCTCGTCACAGCCTGAGAGATAACTACACCTAAAGGCAGAAATATGAAAGCTATCTGCCCCGGAGCAGATCCCCAAAGAAAATAGGAAGCCCCCAAACATATAATGGTGGTTAGACAAGATGAAAACACAAACATAGGCAGAAAATAGACTGAGCAAACGCTGGGGCCACAAGCTGACTAAACAGGATAGGACAGGAGAGATTACTTTCTGCAACCCAGAAAACCCTACAAAAATCCAATTTGCAATTTGTTACCATCTTTTCAGTTAGCCATTAAAAGGTATCAACCACTGAGGACTCTCAAGTCTAAATATTTTTCTATCTACTGGCTAACACGGTACGAAGATATACATCTTTCCTATATACAAAAATCCAACAATTCTGATTACAAAAATACTGAGATCACACGATCTCGCCACCCACTAAATCAGATCTCAGTGTGAACAAAAACCAAGCCGCAGCCGCTGAAAAAACAGGAAAAAGCAAATGAGCAAATAACAGTGGCTGCAGATAAACTGTGAGGAGCTCAGGCCCCAGGAGGGGACTTGGCTGACATCCACAAAAGTGCAGAAAACAATGCAAAAAGCAAGCACAAAAAGAAAAGCAAAAAATATCTTATCTGAAAGCAGGAGACGCAGGCAAGACTCCAGCTAACTTCCAAATGAACCAGGAACCACAATTGAAACAAGAACAATTGATCACCGGCAACCATCATGGGAGGGAACCTCCCTTATATCAGACCAGTCCGTGAACCCAGATTGCCACTCCTCGCTGAAAGGTTCAGCACTGTCTGTAACCACCAGAGGGAGTGTCTGCTCAGAAACCATCTCTAGCACATTCGTAACAGAGTACCACACACTGATACAGGCCCAAAATTATTGTCCAGCCAAGATGCAGCTAAAAATTATTATTAATTTGAAAGCTGGTGGAGCTTAGTATAGATGGCCTAATAGAATGAGTACCACACACTGCTACAGGCCCAAAATTATTTTCCGGCCTAGATGCAGCTAAAAATTATTAGTAATTTGAAGGCTTAAAACGGTTGGTGAGGTGATTTTACCAAATCCTCAAGCTTTTACTCTCCCCAGGATGACACAGGGGTAGAAAAGTCCTTGCGGATCCATGATTTGTTCATCTTTATGAACGTGAGTCTGTGTACATTCTCAGAGGACAGCCGCGTGCGCTTATCTGTCAGCACACCACCAGCAGCGCTGAACACACGTTCAGAGAGAACTCTGGCTGCGGGCATGACAAGATCTCCAAGGCGTGAGTGGCGAGCTCTGGCCATTTATCCAGATTGGAAGCCCAAAAAGAGCAAGGGTCCAGTGACACAGTCATGGCTTCGATGTTCAGTTGGAGATTTTCCTGTACCATCGTCTCTAGGTTTTTGACTATGTGTCTGACTTCTTGTCTCATGTAGCCTTGCAAAGGATGGGCTAAAAAACTGGTGAAAGGATTCCACAAAATTGCTGTTAACACCAGCAGATACTGTGTTTCTTTTACGGTTTGAGTGCTGAAGACTCGACAGTCCCACGGTTGGCAAGTTAGAACTGTGAGATTCACTACGTGCACCACTGGTGTTTTGTGGAAAAGCACATGTAAGATTCTGCAACAGTCTCTGCTGATACTCCTGCATGCGTGAATCCCTTTCTATGGCAGGAATTATTTCGGCAAATTTACTTTTGTACCGGAGATCTAAAAGTGTGGCTACCCAGTAGTCAGGATTATTTCAAATTCTGACAATTCGAGGGTCATGTTGCAGGTAGTGCAGCAAGAAGGCACTCATGTGTCTTGCGCATCCAGGAGCACCAAGTCCCTGTTGTGTTGGTGTCGAGGTACGAATCATGCTTCCTTCCTCTGCCCTCTCCCCCCAACCTCTCACAACAGAAATGTGATCAAGGTCTCCCTCATCTGATGAGTCTTCCATGCCCATCGCCAGTTTGTCCTCCACTTCTATCTGGGCTCCTGCACCTTCCTTACTGGTTTGGCTGCTACCATGCGCCCTGGTTAATCCCTCTCCCCCACCCTCCCATGCCAGCCGCCTTGGTGCTGTCGACCGTCTGGACCTTGCAGATGTTAACCCTTCCGCATACAACTCCTCCTTCTCTACTCCTCCACCTCCTCTTGTTCCACCACCTGACTCCGAATTCTGTTTAACATCTGCTCCAGCATGTAAACCACCGGAATAGTCATGCTGATAATGGCATCGTCAGCACTAAACATCTTCGTGGCCATTTCAAAACTGTGCAGAAGGGTGCATAGGTCCCTGATCTGAGACCACTCCTCCAGCGTGATTTGCCCCACCTCTGGATCTCGTTGGCCCAGGCTATAATTCAGAAGTATTGCACCAGGGCTTGTCGGTGCTGCCACAGTCGCTGCAACATGTGCAGAGTTGAATTCCACCGTGTTGGCACATCGCATTTGAGCCGGTGAAGTGGCAGGCCCAATGACTTCTGTAGAGATGTAAGTTGCTGAGCAGCGGAATGCGAACGGCGGAAGTGAGCACACAGCGACCGTGCCCTCTACAGAAGGCCATGTAGTCCAGGATAGTGGGCTAAAAATTGCTGGACAACCAGGTTCAACATGTGAGCCATACAAGGCATGTGTGTGACATTGCCCCGGCAAAGGGCCGCACCCAGGTTTGCGGCATTGTCGCACATGCCCTCCCCTGGTTGCAGGTCCAGTGGAGACAACCATTCATGAAACTGGTTCTCCAGAGCTGACCACAACTCCTCAGCTGTGTGACTCACATTTCCCAGACATTTCAATGTAAAAACTGCCTGATTATGTTGAGCCCTTCTGCCAGCATAGAAAGGAGGTGTGCTGCAGGATCCCTTCTGCGCAGTTAGAAAGCCCGTGGCATGACCAGACAGGGTTTGGGTGCAGGTGGAGGACCGAGAGGAGGTTGAGGAGGCAGAAGCACTGGAGGAACTTCAAGATAACGAGGATTGACGCACATCTCGTGGGGACGGCAAGACTTGGACAGCAGCCCTTTGTCCTGCTGTCAACATAGTTACCCAGTGCCCAGTCAGCGACATAACGCCCCTGTCCATGCCTACTCGTCCAAGTGTCTGTGGTGAAATGCACCCTGTCACACACAGAGTTTCTCAAAGAAGCAGTGATGTTGTGTGCGACATGCTGGTGGAGCGCAGACACACCTTTCGTTGAGAAGTAGTGCCTACTTTGCATCTGGTACTAGGTCACTGCGACGGACATAAGGTCTCGAAAATCCTCTGTGTCCACAAGGCGGAAAGGCAGCATTTCTGTAGCCAAGAGCTTGCAGATGGTGAAATTCAACCTCTTAGCTTTCTCATGGCTAGGAGGAAATGGTCTTTTACTTGTCCACATCTGAGGGACCGAGGGCTGGCTGTTGTGCGTAGTCGGGGTTGAGTAGGGTGTCCCCGGACAACTGACGGTCTGTGAGGAAGATGCAGGCGCAAAACTTAGGTTGCCTTGATCCAAAGGTGGTGCTCTCGATGTCGGAGAGCGCTCAACACCAGCTGGTGTTTCCACTTCCAAATGAACTGATGATGACCTGCCAATCAGACTGGCTGCTGCGGGTAAAGAGGTGCCAGGTCTGAGTCTCAAAACAGGTCTGACTGTTGTCCCTCAGTGACAGAGGATGAAGAGGCTGCGGTTGCGGAGGCACAAGATGGGGCAGACGGTGGTTGGGCCGGCCCGCTAGGCCGCATTGTAGTACAGTGAGCTTGCCACTGCTTCATATCCATGTGACGGTTCATGCATGAAGTAATAGTAATAATAATAATCTTTATTTATATAGCACCAACATATTCCGCAGCGCTTTACAGTTTAACAGTTTCAAAACACAAGTCATAAGTAACAATGTTAACAATACAATAATTAAAGAAAAATAAGACGACCCTGCTCGTTAGAGCTTATAATCTACAATGAGGTGGGGGAGATACAAAGTACAGGTGTGTATATACAATGGTGCATTTACAATGCTGATCCAGCCATCTTGAGGGAGTGAGGGATGGATGGAGATAGTGAATGGGCTACACACACACACACACACACACACACACTTACGCATAGAATGACTTTGATTAGTGAATGTGATAGGCCGCTCTAAACAAATGTGTTTTGAGGGAGCGCCTGAAACCATGCAAATTGTGGATAGTCCTAATTTCTTGGGGTAGAGCATTCCAGAGGATTGGCGCAGCGCGGGAGAAGTCTTGGAGTCGGGAGTGGGAGGTATGGATTAATGCAGAGGTTAGTCGAAAGTCGTTTGCAGAGCGAAGCAGTTGGTTAGGCCGATAGATAGAAATGAGGGAGGAGATGTAGGGGGGTGCTGAACTGTGGAGAGCTTTGTGGGTGAGAACAAGAACTTTGAATTGGATCCTATAATGAATGGGCAGCCAGTGTAAGGACTGGCGAAGAGCGGACGTGTCCGAGTAACGATTAGCCAGATGGATGACCCTGGCTGCTGCATTAAGGATGGACTGGAGGGGATAGTCGAGTAATGGGGAGGCCAAGTAATAGAGCGTTGCAGTATTCCAGGCGGGAGTGGATCAATGCTACAGTGAGGGTTTTTGTTGTTTCCATGGTGAGGAAAGGGCGGATTCTAGAGATGTTCTTTAGGTGTAGGCGGCAAGAGCAGGCAAGGGATTGTATATGGGAGGCGAAGGAGAGATTGTTATCAAACATAACACCCAGACAGCGAGCCTGTGCCGGGGTGTTATTATGGTGCCGCCCACGGAGAGGGAAATGTCAAATTTAGGGAGGTTAGTAGACAGCGGGAGCAGAAGAAGTTCAGTTTTGGAGAGGTTGAGTTTCAAATAGAGAGCGGACATGATGTTGGAGACTGCGGACAGACAGTTGGTGGCGTTCTGTAGTACAGCGGGGGTAAGGTCGGGGGATGACGTGTATAGATGTGTGTCATCAGCTTAAAGATGGTACTGAAAGCCAAATCCGCTGATGGTCTGTCAAATTGGGGCCATGTAGAGAGAGAAGAGAAGGGGGCCAAGACTGAGCCCTGGGGTACACCGACAGCGAAAGGAAGAGGAGATGACGTGGAGCCAGAGAACGAAACACTGAAGGAGCGGTCAGAAAGATAGGAAGAGAACCAGGAGAGACCAGTGTCCTTAATACCTAGTGACTGGAGCCTAGACAGTAGGAGACGGTGGTCAACTGTGTCGAAAGCTGCAGAAAGGTCGAGAAGAATGAGTAGAGAGTGGTCACCGTTACGTTTTGCTGTCAGAAGGTCATTTGTCACTTTGATGAGTGCAGTTTCAGTCAAATGTGTTGTGAATGGGTTTGAGATGAGTTCTGAGCAGAGGCTTCCTCTGGTGGTTACAAGCGGTGCTGGTCTGTCCAGTGAAGATTGTGAGGATTGGGAATCAGGTGTTACTGACTGGTCTTATATAAGGGAGTCACCTTCCCATCAGGGTTGCCGGTGATCAATTGTTCTGGTCTCAATCCTTGAATCCTGTTTCCCTTGTAGCCTGCTGTCTCGTGTCTGCATCTCCTGCTATCAGATAAGACATTTTCTTCTTCTTGTTTTTGTGCTAGATTTTTGCATTTTGTCCTGCACTTCTGTGGGGGCCTTCTGGGTCCCCTCCGGGGGCTTTTGCCCTCTCAGTTTAGTTCAGCCACTGATGTTTGTACTTTTGCTTTTTACAGTTTTTTCAGTGGCTGCTGTTTTGATTTTGTTACACCAGAGAACTAATTTAGGTGGTAGAGGTCATGTGATCTCAGGTGTTTTTGAAATTAGTAGAGTTGGTGCTTTTCAGGGTTTTCTGGGATTGCAGTAAGTACCCTTCCTATCCTTTTCTATTTAGTTAGTTTAGGCCCCAGCGTTTGCTCATACTATTTTCTTTCTGTGTCAGTATTTCTTCTTGTCTAACCGCCATTACATGTTTGGGGGCTTTCTATTATCTTTGGGGTTCTGCTCCTGGGCAGATAGCTTTCCTATTTCTATCTTTAGGTGTAGTTAGTTTCTCAGGCTGTGACGAGGCGTCTAGGACCAACGTAGGAACGCTCCACGGCTGCCTCTAGTTGTGGTGGTTAGTCAGGGTACTGCAATCTCATAGATTCCAACTGCTCTGGTGTATTGCCTTTTTACCTGCACTCCTCAGCTACCAAATCATAACAGTATCACCGGCCAAAAATTTAATATTGTATGGTACTCACAGAAGGGAAAAATATTGTGAAAGAAAAAAAAAAAAAAAAAAAGGTTGTCAGAGTTGTCAGAGATATTTTTCTGTTTGTTGCATTTCTTTTTTTTTCCCTCTGTATCTCTGGGTGCTGGGGAGGATCTTTTCTCTCAATGGAGTTTGCACAGTTGTCTGGCCGTGTGGATCAGCTTGCCACTGAGGTTCGGAGTATTGCTACCTATCTTGCTAGGTTGCCTGTTGTGGAACCTAGGATCCCCATGCCAGATTTGTTTTTAGGGGATCGAGCTAAGTTTCAGAATTTCAAAAATAATTGTAAATTGTTTTTTGCCTTAAAATCTAAGTCCTCAGGGAACGCAGCGCAGCAGGTTCAAATTGTCATCTCTCTCCTGCGCGGCGATCCTCAGGATTGGGCTTTTTCCCTGACACCTGGGGATCCTGTTTTGAGTGATGTTGATGCATTTTTTCAGGCTTTGGGGTTATTGTACGATGAGCCTAATGTCACTGATCAAGCTGAAAAAGCCTTGATGGCATTAAATCAGGGGCTTGATGACGCTGAGTTATACTGTCAGAGATTCCGTAGGTGGGCAGTCCTGATCAAGTGGAATGACGACGCTTTGGCGGCCCTTTTCCAGAAGGGTCTGTCAGATAATGTAAAGGATGTTATGGTGGGATTCCCTGTCCCCTCTGGTCTCAATGATTCTATGTCATTAGCGATTCGAATTGACAGACGTTTGCGTGAGCGGAGAAGTATGCGTGGAATAGTGTTGCCTTGTGAACCTGCTTCTGAATCCATGCAGTGTGATAGAGTGGTGTCTGGGGCACAGCGTCATGAGTTTCGAAAGCGCAATGGGTTATGTTTCTACTGTGGTGATGCCTCTCATGCTATTTCAGTCTGCCCTAAGCGGGGAAGACGTTTTGCACGCTCAGTTGTCTTGGGTAATGTTCAGACTAAGTTTTTATTAACTGTCACTCTGATATGCTCTCTGTCCTCATTTTCTGCTCAGGCTTTCGTTGATTCTGGAGCAGCTATTAACCTGATGGATTATGATTTTGCTAAACGTTGTGGGTTTCCCTTGATACCCCTACAGAAGTCTATTCCCCTAATGGGGATCGATTCTACCCCTTTGGCTGAGAATAAACCTCAGTTCTCTACTCAGGTGATAATGAGGGTTGAACCTGATCACCAGGAGTGCTGCAAATTTTTGGTTCTGTATAATCTGCATGTTATTTTTCGTACTGGGTTTCCCTTGGTTACAGTCTCATAATCCTGTTTTGGATTGGAAATCTGTGTCTGTAACCAGTTGGGGCTGCCAATGTGTTAATACCAATACTCCTGTTTTTTCTGCCTCCCCCCAGGCTCAGGATGTTCCTGACTTTTTGATTGATTTTTCTGATGTGTTTAGCGAAAGTAAATCTGCATCCTTGCCTCCCCATAGGAGCTATGACTGCGCTATTGAATTAGTGCCGGGTAGTAAATTCCCTAAAGGTCGCCTTTTTAACTTGTCTGTACCTGAACATGACGCTATGCGGTCTTATATCAAGGAATCATTGGAGAAGGGTCATATCAGACCATCCTCTTCACCCTTAGGTGCCGGTTTTTTCTTTGTGGCCAAAAGGATGGTTCATTAAGGCCGTGTATTGATTATCGTCTTTTGAACAATATTACTGTGAAATATCAATATCCGTTACCCTTGATTTCTGACCTGTTTTCCAGGGTGAAAAAACGCTACTTGGTTTACCAAGCTTGACCTCAGGGGGGCGTATAACCTTATTCGCATTAAGCACGGGGATGAATGGAAGACGGCATTCAATACCCCTGAAGGGCATTTTGAGTACCTAGTGATGCCCTTTGGGCTCACTAATGCTCCTTCCGTCTTCCAGTCCTTCATGAATGACATTTTCAGGGATTTTGTGGACAAATTTCTGATTGTTTATTTGGATGATATCTTGATTTTTTCTAATGACTGGGACTCTCATGTGAAACATGTTCGAACTGTATTCCAGATTTTGAGAGAGAATGCTCTGTATGTGAAGGGATCAAAGTGTCTTTTTGGCGTACAGAGGATCTCATTTCTGGGATTCATTTTGTCCCCATCTGTTATTGAAATGGACCCGGTCAAGGTTCAGGCCATCTGTGATTGGGTCCAACCTACTTCATTAAAGGCTCTTCAAAGATTTTTGGGTTTTGCCAATTTTTATCGTAAATTTATTGGTAATTTCTCGGTTATTGTTAAACCATTAACTGATTTGACCAAAAAGGGTTCTGATGTGGTGAATTGGCCTCCTGAGGCAGTCTCTGCATTTCAGGAACTTAAACAAAGATTCACTTCTGCTCCTGTTCTACGGCAGCCTGATGTTTCTCTGCCATTTCAGGTGGAGGTTGATGCCTCTGAAATTGGGGCAGGTGCCGTTTTGTCCCAAAAAGATCCAGAGACCTCTAAAAGTAACCCTTGTGCCTTTTTCTCTCGAAAATTTTCTCCTACTGAACGTAATTATGACGTGGGTAATCGGGAGTTATTGGCCATGAAGTGGGCTTTTGAAGAGTGGAGACATTGGCTGGAGGGAGCCAAACATCAGGTGGTGGTCCTTACGGACCATAAGAATCTGGTCTATCTGGAATCTGCCAAGCGACTCAATCCTAGACAGGCCAGGTGGGCCTTGTTTTTCACATGTTTTAATTTTGTGGTTTCCTTTCTTCCTGGCACTAAGAATGTTAAGGCGGATGCCCTCTCGAGGAGTTTCCTTGCGGACTCTCCTGAGTTATCTGATCCTTCTGTTATTTTGAAAGAGGGTGTAGTTCTTTCCGCCATCTCGCCCAATTTGAGACTTGCTCTGGAGGGGTGTCAGGAGGATAGGCCCGAGTGCTGCCCTGTTGGAAAATTGTTTGTCCCGGACCAGTGGAAAAAGAGTGTGATGTCTGAGATTCATTGTTCCGCATTGGCTGGGCATCCCGGAATTTTTGGTACCAGAGACTTGGTTAGTCGGTCCTTTTGGTGGCCTACCTTGTCTCGTGATGTCAGGGAATTTGTGCAGTCCTGCGGGACTTGCTCTCGCTCCAAGCCTTGCTCTCGCTCTAGTGGTTTGTTGATGCCATTGCCTGTGCCCAAGAGACCATGGACCCATATCTCTATGGATTTCATTTCCGACCTTCCTGTTTCTCAGAGAATGACCACCATCTGGGTAATTTGTGATAGGTTTTCCAAAATGATACATCTTGTGCCATTACCTAAGTTGCCTTCCTCCTCTGAATTGGTGCCGTTGTTCCTTCAGCACGTGGTTCGTTTACACGGCATTCCTGAGAACATTGTGTCTGACAGAGGAGTCCAGTTTGTTTCCAGATTTTGGAGGACTTTTTGTTCTAAACTGGGTGTTCAATTGTCTTTCTCCTCGGCATTTCATCCTCAGACCAATGGTCAAACTGAGAGAACAAACCAGACATTGGAGACTTATCTAAGATGCTTTGTGTCTGCTGATCAGGATGACTGGGTCTCTTTTTTGCCTTTGGCTGAGTTTGCTCTTAATAATAGGTCTAGCTCTGCCACTTTGATGTCTCCGTTTTTCTGTAATTCTGGGTTTCACCCTCGATTTTCTTCAGGACAGACGGAGGCTTCTGTCTGTCCAGGTGTTGACTCTGTTGTGGAGCATATGCAACAGATTTGGGACCAGGTAGTGGAGAGGTTGTCCCTCTTTCAGGAGAAGGCCCAGCGGTTTGCTAACCGGCATAGGACTGATAGTCCTCGGTTTAAAGTAGGGGACTTGGTCTGGTTGTCCTCAAAAAATATTCCTATGAGAGTAGCATCTCCTAAATTTAAGCCTAGGTTCATTGGACCTTATAAGATCATGGAGATTATTAATCCTGTTTCTTTTCGTTTGCTTCTTCCAGGGACATTTAAGATCCATAACGTGTTCCACAAGTCCTTGTTGAAGAGGTTTGTTGAGCCAGTGGTTCCTGCTGCTGTGCCTCCTGACCCTGTTTTGGTTGAGGGCAATCTGGAGTATGTGGTTGAGAAAATATTAGATTCTCGTTTTTCTAGACGGAAACTCCAGTATTTGGTTAAATGGAGAGGTTATGGTCAGGAAGACAATTCTTGGGTGTTTGCTTCGGACATCCATGCTAGGAGACTTATCCGTGCGTACCATAGAACTCATCCTGACCGACCTGGTTGCTCAAATGAGGGTTCGGTGACCCCTCCTCAAGGGGGGGTACTGTTGTGAATGGGTTTGAGATGAGTTCTGAGCAGAGGCTTCCTCTGGTGGTTACAAGCGGTGCTGGTCTGTCCAGTGAAGATTGTGAGGATTGGGAATCAGGTGTTACTGACTGGTCTTATATAAGGGAGTCACCTTCCCATCAGGGTTGCCGGTGATCAATTGTTCTGGTCTCAATCCTTGAATCCTGTTTCCCTTGTAGCCTGCTGTGTCGTGTCTGCATCTCCTGCTATCAGATAAGACATTTTCTTCTTCTTGTTTTTGTGCTAGATTTTTGCATTTTGTCCTGCACTTCTGTGGGGGCCTTCTGGGTCCCCTCCGGGGGCTTTTGCCCTCTCAGTTTAGTTCAGCCACTGATGTTTGTACTTTTGCTTTTTACAGTTTTTTCAGTGGCTGCTGTTTTGATTTTGTTACACCAGAGAACTAATTTAGGTGGTAGAGGTCATGTGATCTCAGGGTTTTTGAAATTAGTAGAGTTGGTGCTTTTCAGGGTTTTCTGGGATTGCAGTAAGTACCCTTCCTATCCTTTTCTATTTAGTTAGTTTGGGCCCCAGCGTTTGCTCATACTATTTTCTTTCTGTGTCAGTATTTCTTCTTGTCTAACCGCCATTACATGTTTGGGGGCTTTCTATTATCTTTGGGGTTCTGCTCCTGGGCAGATAGCTTTCCTATTTCTATCTTTAGGTGTAGTTAGTTTCTCAGGCTGTGACGAGGCGTCTAGGACCAACGTAGGAACGCTCCACGGCTGCCTCTAGTTGTGGTGGTTAGTCAGGGTACTGCAATCTCATAGATTCCAACTGCTCTGGTGTATTGCCTTTTTACCTGCACTCCTCAGCTACCAAATCATAACACAAATGTAGGGGTCGGAAGCCGGACTGTGAAGGGTCTAGAAGGGAGTGAGTGGAGAGGTAACGTGTAAGGCGGGAGTAGACTAGGCGCTCCAAAAGTTTAGAGATGAAGGGGAGATTGGAGACTGGTCTGTGTTATGTTCTGCTACAAGTACTAAGGAAAGAAGGGAAATCTGTCCCTACGATAGAACTAAGCTAGATCCCTACGATGTAACGGGGAACCTGATCCTGCGATAAGACCCGCTAAAGTCCTCAGCTAGTCTGTACGAAGACCTATAGATGCGAGGGAGGGATCCCTACAAGAACTAGGGACTGGGAGAAAGATGGACACCTCCTAACAGAAGTTGTAGCAGTAAAAGACAAACAAACAACATAGAACATAGAGGTCCGAAGACCAAGCAAAACTAATTGAGTAAGGTAACAAAGCACCTGGCTAGCTTAAGAGTAGAAATACAATGAAGTCCATCAAAGCCAGAAGGGCGGAGCAGGATTAAATAGACCAAAAAAGGTCATGTGACCAGCAAGATAGAAAAAAACCTAACAGGAGAGTTCTAACAGTACCCCTCCTTCTAAGAGGATCCTCCGGATCCCCTAGGCCAAGGCTTACCCGGAAACCTCTTGTGAAACGCTCTGACAAGTCTGGACACAGAAACATCATCCGCCCTCACCCATGAGTTATCCTCGGGTCCAAAACCCTTCCAAGCGACGAGATACTGCAAACTCCCTCTATACCGTCTAGAATTTAGGATGCGGGAAATTTCATATTCCCCGTCCTCCACCACCGGGGGAACAGTGGCAGAGGGTCTCCATCCGACACATCAGCTCTTTTCAACAGAGAAACATGAAACACCGGATTAATCTTCCAGGAGGTAGGAAGCTCCAACCTAACAGCCGATTGGTTAACAACCTGAAGCACCTTAAAGGGCCCTACAAACTTGGGACCCAATTTTTTAGAAGGAATCCTCAACCTCAGATTCTTAGAGGACAACCAAACCATGTCACCAATAGCAAACAAAACCTCTTGCCGTTTCCTATCAAAGTACCTTTTAGATTTTCTGTTAGCCTCCTGAAGAATACTACGCACATCTGTCCAAACTCTCTCCAAATCACCGGAAAAATTCTTCTCTTCAGGCACGGCCGATACCAATTTGTAGAACGACCCAAACGACGAATGTCTCCCAGTACATGTAAGGTTCTATGTATATATTCCTGAAACTCAGTTTGTTCGTCAGCCATTTTACTTTATGTCTTGCTGCAGCTATCTTGCCCTCAGTCAAAATGGAGTTTCCAGCTTGCATGTTCCCGCCCTGATTCTCTCCTTTGCTTCTTAAGCAGCCACAGCTGAGCAATCAGTGCTTCAGAATCTAGCCTGCAGTGAACCTGTGACTTGACTCCTGTAAGCCTTGGACCTTGTACTCCAGCTATTCCTACTGAGGAACTCTGAAGCACTTGTGGACTCTGAACCCTGCTCTTTGAAAGACCCACGTTTGCATGGACTTACGGCAACAGAGAAGAAGATCCTGAATCTGTATTGGAGAGTGATTGCTGAGCTTGGATTACTCTGGCCTGCTGTGTCTCCTGTTTCTGTGTCTGCAAACTGTGTGACTATTTCTGCCAACTTGTATGAAGTAATACAGGACTTTTCTATATCAAACCTGTGACTCCTGTGTTTTCATCGCACCCAAGCACAAGACGCTATATGAACTGTACTACATACATTACAAGATTCTGAAGCCAAAACGTTAGTGTCTGCTGGGTCTGGAAGGCTGTGTCTGATGTACTGTGGATATCAGACGTCCGGTTGTACTTTCTGTGATGACAGTGGTTGTGACTTCTCACAACCATTCCAGGTGAGCAATTCCCTTAAGTTTTTTCTTTTTGCAGTGTTACCACAGGTAAACACTATTGTTTTTTTTGTTTTTTTTTTTTCCTTTCTTTTCTCTTTTTTGTCTGCTGTAACTCTGGATATCAGATGTCTGGTTGAAACTTTCTGTGATGATAGTGGTTGTGACTTCTCACAACCATTCCAGGTGAGCAGTTCCCTTAATTTTTTTTTCTCTCTGCAGTGTTGCCACAGGTAAACACTATTGTTTTCTTTTCTCTCCTCTTCTTCCAGTAATCCTGTCTTAAAAGATCTGGAAAATGGAGGCCCGCATAAAGGAACTTTGCGGAGTGACTGATAATATCCTTGCAGATTTGCAGAATATAAAGACCCGTTTTACAAACCTACAGGACCTCAATAATCACAATTTGCAAGTGGTTGGACAGACTACCCAGGATTTGCGAGCCAGGATTGAGGTTCTAGAGGGGCGAGTCCAGGCTCCTGCCGTAGCCCGAGTGCTGGGATTCCCAAGTTGCCCCCTTTTCGTTTTGGCGGTGAACGTGAGAAATTCAGGGGATTTATTAATCAATGCAATCTTTTTTTTTCTGCACATGCTTCACAATTTCCCACTGAACGATCTAAGGTGCTTACTATAATTATGTTGCTTACCAACAAGGCTTTAATGTGGGCAAACCCTCTGATTGAGACTGAGGATGATTGTTTGAATCACCTTGATGATTTTATTTCAGCCATGGGGCAGGTGTTTGATGACCCCAATCGAGGTGCAACAGCTGAAGCAGCCATGTTAGCTTTGCGCCAAGGTAAGCACTCGGTAGCTGAATATGCCTTGGATTTCAGGAGATGGGCCCTTGATACCACCTGGGACAGTTCCGCCAAAAAATCTATTTTTCGAAAGGGTTATCTCCACTGATTAAGGATGAACTTGCTCGTGCCGACCCTCCCACTGCGTTAGGTGACTTTATTAACTACTGCATCCGTATTGATACTCGTCTGACTGAACGCAGGCAAGAGAGATGGTTCGAAAGCAATCGTACTAACCTTTTCCTACCTTCCTCTCCAGCTAAGGATCCTTTGAGTAGGATTACACGGGAACCTGAACCTGAACCCATGCAGGTAGACTCTTTACAACGACGGGTTAGTGATGCACGCAAGGAACATCGTTTTAAGGAGAATCTATGTTTCTATTGTGGTAAGTCAGGGCACTTCATTAAAACTGCCCCAGCCGTTCTCGTAAGACTACTGCAGCACTCATTCATTGTGAGTGTTGCGAGAGGGGATCTGTCAGGTCCGAGCCTCAGGCTCCAGAGAGATCTGCAGCAACAGATCTTGGTTTCTCAGACTTAAACTCCGTTACCTCTGAGGACGTTGACTGTGTAAACGCTGCCATTTTTCAAGTTTCCTCAGCGGTGTCCCAGCTGAGTTGTAAGAAAAACAATTCTCATTGCTTTCTTTCCATCAAACTCTGGGTTGACTCAGCTTGGGTGTCTAGCTCTGCTATGATCGACTCAGGGGCAAGTGGAAATTTTATGGATGTCTCCTTTGCTCTGAAACAGGGAATACGTTCAGTGAAGAAGGCTACTCCAGTACAGATGGAAACTGTGGATGGCTCCCTGCTGACCTCTGGACCAGTGGATCAGGAAACAGAGCCTTTGAGGGTTCTTATGGGTAAAGATCATCAAGAGAAACTGTCCTTTATGCTTATCTCTTCTCCCCACTTTCCCATTATTCTAGGGCTACCATGGCTGCAGGCTCAGAATCCTACCATTAACTGGGAGACCAAGGAATTACACTTTCCAGAGAAACAGATGAGTCCAAAAGTTTCAGCTTGCTCTGTTCCTAAAGGAATCATGTCAGTCCCTGAACTACCAGCTGTATACCAGGACTATGTGGATTTATGTGACAAGAAGAACGCTGACCAGCTTCCTCCTCACCGTCCATATGATTGTCCAATTGAATTATTGCCTGGAGCAGAGATACCTTTTGGTAAGATCTACCCCCTGGCGGGGCCCGAGCTAAAGGCTTTAAAGGATTACATAGATGAAAATCTAGCCAAGGGCTTCATACGCCCCTCTTCATCTCCTGCAGGTCCACCCATCTTCTTTGTAAAGAAGAAAGATGGATCTCTGAGACCATGCGTAGACTATAGGGAACTCAATAAGGTTACTATTAGAAACCGTTATCCATTGCCTTTAATCCCTGAGTTATTGGAGAGAGTGCGACATGCCAAAATGTTTTCTAAACTAGATCTTCGTGGGGCCTATAACTTAGTCCGTATTAGACCTGGGGATGAATGGAAGACTGCATTCAGGTCACGCTATGGACACTTTGAATATCTAGTTATGCCTTTTGGTCTGAGTACCGCCCCAGCCACTTTCCAACACTTGGTGAATGACATCTTCAGGGATCTCCTAGATACATTCGTGGTAATTTATTTGGATGATATTCTAATTTTTTCTAACTCCACAGAGGAACATCATGGACATGTGAGAATGGTCTTGGAACGTCTAAGACAAAATCATCTTTACATCAAACTTCAAAAATGTGTGAATTCCATAGGACCGAAATTCAATTTCTGGGGTATGTACTGTCTACACAAGGAATTAGTATGGATGGAAGCAAAACCCAAGCCATCAAGGATTGGCCAAGTCCTAGAAATGTGAAGGAGGTACAGCGCTTCATCGGGTTTGCCAACTTCTATAGACGTTTCATTAGAAATTTCTCTGAGGTAGTGTCACCTATCACTCAACTTACCCGGAAAGAGTCTAGGTTTTCCTGGACTCCCCAAGCCCAGGAAGCATTTTCCCGTCTAAAAGATAAATTTACCACTGCACCTATCCTAGTACATCCCAACCCCGAGCTTGCCTTCATAATAGAGGTGGATGCTTCAGACTGTGCCGTTGGAGCTATACTCTCTCAGAGAACAGGTGAGAAGAATGTCTTGCATCCCTGTATCTTCTTTTCCCAGCAGTTGTCTTCGGCTGAGAGGAACTACGATGTGGGCAATAGAGAGTTGTTGGCCATTATTGCCGCCTTCAAAGAATGGAGACACCTTCTTCAGGGAGCTGCACAGCAAATAGTCGTCCTGACAGACCATCGTAACCTTGAGTTCATCAGGTCGGCTAAGTGCCTGACTCCTCGCCAGGCTCGCTGGAATCTTTTCTTAAACCAATTTAATTTTATCATCTCTTATAGACCAGGATCGCGCAATGGAAAGGCTGATGCACTCTCTAGGATTTACTCAGCAGAGACACGTCCAATTACTCCTCCTAAGACTATTCTTCCTGACTCTAGATTCCTAGGAGTAATTCATAATCAAGACCTACTTAAGGACATCAAGGAAGCATACCATGCGGATTCCTTTTTGGCACAACCCCCAAGGGACGTAAGTCTTGTCTTTAAGAATGGTGTGTGGATTCAGGGACAACGTCTGTATATTCCTGAAACAGTCAGATTAAGAGTATTGCAACTCATTCACGATTCCAAGATAGCTGGGCATAGAGGAATTCTAAAGACACAGGAATTTCTTTCTCGTTTCTTTTGGTGGCCCACTTGCAGGAAGGATGTTTTGAATTATGTCACTTCATGTGAGGTCTGTGCAAGATGCAAAACACCTCGCTCCTCACCAACTGGTCTGTTACAGCCTCTTCCCACCCCGTCCCGCCCGTGGGGATCCATTTCTATGGACTTCATTGTGGAGTTACCAACCTCTCAGGGGAAGAACACCATTCTAGTGGTGGTTGACCGTCTAACAAAGGCAGCTCATTTTATCCCTTGTGTCGGCTTACCCACTGCAAAACAGACATCAGATTTGATGATTAAAGATGTGTTTCGCTTACATGGAGTACCGGATGAGGTTATTTCGGATCGAGGGGTGCAATTCACTTCTAGGTTTTGGCAAAATTTCTGTGCAGCATTGGACATTAAAGTAAACCTTTCTTCTGCTTTTCATCCCCAGACTAATGGACAGACCGAACGAACCAATCAAACCCTGGAGCAGTATCTCCGCTGCTTTATCTGCCACCTACAGGATGATTGGGTGGATCTACTTCCATTAGCTGAGTTCTCGTATAACAACTCTCAGAGTGCCTCCACTAAACAGTCTCCTTTTTACTCTAATCTAGGTTATCATCCTAACATTCTACCACGATTTCCCGTAGAAACGCCTTTACCAGCAGTGGCTGAAAGAATCACGTCTTTACAGAAGAATATGGATCTTCTAAAGGAAAATCTGGAATCGGCTCAAGAAAGGTACAAGAAAGCAGCAGATAAATTTCGTAAACCTGCACCAGCTTTCAAGGTAGGAGACTTGGTCTGGCTGTCAACCAGAAATCTTAAGTTAAGGATTCCATCGTCTAAGTTGGGACATAAGTACATTGGACCCTATAAAATCAGTAAAATTATAAGTGCCGTTGCTTGTCGTCTTCAACTGCCCAGAACTATGAGAATCCACCCTGTCTTTCATGTATCCCTACTAAAGGCTGCGACACCCAATACGTTTCCTGGACGTTCCTCTCCTTGCCCTGACCCAGTGCTAGTCGATGGTCAGGAAGAATTTGTGGTGGAAAGGATTTTAGATTCCAGGTTGTATAGAAATCAGTTACAATATCTGATTAAATGGCAGGGCTACCCAGTGGAGGACAACTCATGGGAACTGGTCAATAACGTTAATGCTCCTCGCTTGCTCCGTCAGTTTCATCAGAGGTACCCACACAAGCCTGGTCTGAGGTCATCCGGAGATTGTCCTTAAGGGGGGAGTAATGTAAGGTTCTATGTATATATTCCTGAAACTCAGTTTGTTCGTCAGCCATTTTACTTTATGTCTTGCTGCAGCTATCTTGCCCTCAGTCAAAATGGAGTTTCCAGCTTGCATGTTCCCGCCCTGATTCTCTCCTTTGCTTCTTAAGCAGCCACAGCTGAGCAATCAGTGCTTCAGAATCTAGCCTGCAGTGAACCTGTGACTTGACTCCTGTAAGCCTTGGACCTTGTACTCCAGCTATTCCTACTGAGGAACTCTGAAGCACTTGTGGACTCTGAACCCCGCTCTTTGAAAGACCCACGTTTGCATGGACTTACGGTAACAGAGAAGAAGATCCTGAATCTGTATTGGAGAGTGATTGCTGAGCTTGGATTACTCTGGCCTGCTGTGTCTCCTGTTTCTGTGTCTGCAAACTGTGTGACTATTTCTGCCAACTTGTATGAAGTAATACAGGACTTTTCTATATCAAACCTGTGACTCCTGTGTTTTCATCGCACCCAAGCACAAGACGCTATATGAACTGTACTACATACATTACAGTACAACAAAAAAAGGCGAACAACCAGCAGAAGAGGATGTATGGTTGTTAAGAGCAAATTCAGCAAGTGGCAGAAACTCAGACCACTCCTCTTGATTGTCTGCCACAAAACAATGCAAGAACTGCTCAACATCCTGGTTTTTCCTTTCTGTCTGGCCATTAGACTCAGGATGATATCCGGATGAAAACGACAAATGAACTCCCAATCTGTCACAAAAGGCGCGCCAAAAAACGAGCCACGAACTGAGGTCCCCTATCAGAAACAATGTCAGTAGGAACGCCATGTAGTCTGACAATTTCCTTGACAAAGGCCTTAGCGAGAGTCTTAGCGCAGGGCAGTTTGATGAAAGGAACCAAGTGACACATCTTGCTAAAACGGTCCACGACCACACCAGATGACAGTGAAAGCCTCAGAGGGGGAAGGTCAGTAATAAAGTCCATAGCCAAATGTGTCCAAGGTGCACTAGGGATCTCAAGAGGGCAAAGCAACCCCGCAGCAGGAGTATGTGAAGACGTAGATCTAGCACACACAGTGCATTGACGCACCCACTTAATGACTTCCTTCTGCCATCCAGGCTACCAAAAACTGCGACCCACAAGTCTCTTGGTCTCAGAGATTCCAGGATGACCTGCCAATCGAGACTCATGACACTCAACAAACAAATCTCTCCTAAAGGTCCCAGGCACAAACAACCTCCCATGGGGAGTGTTAGATGGGGCATTCTACTGTGCTTTAAGAATCTCATCTTCCAACACAGAGTCCAAAGCAGCAATCACAACCCCTTCTTGTAAAATGTTCTCCTCCTCCTCAGCACCAACCATGGGAGAAAAGCTGTGAGACAAAGCATCGACTTTAACATTCTTAGTACCTGGGATGTAATTAACGGAAAAATTAAACCGCGAGAAAAACAGTGTCCACATAGCCTGACGGGCATTCAAGCGTTTGGCAGCATCAAGATAGATCAGATTTTTATGATCAGTGAAAACCTGAACGGGAAATTCAGCACCTTCCAAGAGATGACGCAGTGTTCAAATGCGAGTTTAATAGCCAACAATTCCCGATTACCAATATCGTAATTCAGTTCAGTCTCAGAAAATTTTTTGAAAAAAGGCACAGGGATGTACTCCATCCCTGTTTTCCTGAGACAACACCGTGCCGACCCCACAGAAGCATCAACCTCAACCAAAAATGGTTTAGTCACATCAGGCTGCATAAGGATGGGAGCAGAGCTGAACCTCTCCTTTAGAAACACAAAAGCTTCAATGGCCTCAGTAGTCCATTGAACCACATTAGCACCTTTCCTGGTGAGATCGGTCAGTGGTTTGACAATAATAGAACAATTTTTAATGAATTTTCTGTAATAATTGGCGAAACCCAAAAACCTCTGTAACGATTTCAAACCAATAGGCCTAGGCCATTCCTGCACAGCTTGAACTTTCACCGGGTCCATCTCAAAACCTTCGCTGGAGATAATGTAGCCCAAAAAACTAACTCTCTGTACAGCGAACTCACATTTCTCCAGCTTAGCAAAAAGTGAATTGTCAATCAATAACTGTAATACCTCACGAACGCTCCCCCAATGAGACTCCAGATCCGGCGAATAAATCAAAATGTCATCCAAATACACAACCACATTTTTGCCGATCAAAGGTCTAAGGATGTCATTAATAAGATTCTGAAAAAATGCAGGAGCATTGGTAAGACCAAAAGGCATAACCAGATTCTCAAAATGACCCACAGGAGTGTTAAAAGCAGTCTTCCATTCGTCACCCTCCTTCATGCGCAACAAATTGTATGCTCCCCGAAGATCAATTTTAGAGAACCACTTGGCCCCCGCTAACTGGTTAAACAAATCAGGATTCAATGTCAGTGGGTAAGGATTGCGTACAGTAATTTTATTAATCTCACTAAAGTCCAAACAAGGACGTAAACCGCCGTCCTTTTTTTAACAAAAAAAAATCCAACAGCCACAGGAGACTTGGAAGTCCTAATGTGACCGGCGGCCAAGCTTGTCTGTATGTATTCCTCCAAAGCCTTTCTCTCAGGAATAGTAAGATTAAATAAATGACTTTTAGTGAGAGTCGCTCCAGGAACAAATTCAATAGTACAATCATAGTCTCTATGGGGAGGTAAAATCTGCGATTCCTTCTCAGAAAAAACTTTCCAAAAATCCTGATTAGGTACAGGTAATTCCCCTTTAACCACAGCAGCAATACGCCCGTTACAACACTTGTCATAACACTTAGGGCTCCAGGACTTAATTTCATTGGTAGACCAATCCAGTACAGGATTGTGCAATTTTAACCAGGGTAACTCCAAAACCACCGGAGAAGGCAAATTATTCAATACTACCAAATCCAAATTCTTATGGTGAACACCTTTAATAGTGAGGGGAAATTCACAGACCTTGTGAGTAACATTCTTCAAGGGAGAGCCATCAATAGAAACCACGGCAATAGGGGATGACAAAGGTTTGGGTTTTAATTTAAGTTTTTCCAAGAATCCCCCATCAATCACATTCAGAGTAGAACCACAATCGACAAATACCCGAAATTCCATTAATTCTTCCTGAGCAGCAGTAGAGGCAGAAAGAAAGACACCCTTAGTGTTTAAACAGGCTATACGGGCGGAACTGACCTCTTTTTTTTTTTCTTTGTTCATACGAAGCACACAGTTCTTAATGAAATGGTCAGATTTGCCGCAATAAAAGCACAAACCTTCAGAAAACCTGTGGTCTTTTTCCTGAGAGCGGGATGCCATCGCTCCAATCTCCATTGGCTCTCCAATGTCAGTACAGACCCTCTCAAGACTTGGAGCTGACATGGCAGAGGATTTACTCTCATTAACTCTTGCACGCAGTCTCCTATCCACCCGTATAGCTAATTGCATAGCCTCCTGCAAGTTACCAGGTATGGGATAAGCAATCAGTAAATCTTTAACCCTTTCACCTAGCCCTGCAAGAAACAAACTTTTCAAAGCTGAATCGTTCCACCACACCTGAGTAGACCACCGACGGAAGTAAGTACAATATTTTTCCACATTACCTGATCCCTGCCTCAAACGTCTCAATTCTGTCTCAGCTGATGAGACACGATCAGGATCATCATACAATAACCCCAAAGCAGAAAAAAAACTATCCACTGATCTAAAGCATGGATCACTAGGTTGCAGAGAAAAGGCCCATTCCTGAGGTTCTTTGCGCAAAAGTGACATTATGAACCCTATGCGCTGCGATTCATCACCAGAGGACCTGGGTCTCAAACGAAAATACAACAAGCAAGCATTTTTAAAAGAAAAAAAATCTTGTTGTTCACCAAAAAATAAATCAGGCAAACGTACCTTTGGCTCCACGAAATGTGCCCCAGAACAGCTACTCACGTGTTGCTGGAGCTCGGCCACCTCCAGAGAGAGTCTCTGCAGGCGTTGAGCCAAGCCATGAACCGACACCATGATGGAAACTGGAAATCTTTCCTTAGAGATATTTTTAGGCTGGACTTACTGTTATGTTCTGCTACAAGTACTAAGGAAAGAAGGGAAATCTGTCCCTACGATAGAACTAAGCTAGATCCCTACGATGTAACGGGGAACCTGATCCTGCGATCAGACCCGCTAAAGTCCTCAGCTAGTCTGTACGAAGACCTATAGATGCGAGGGAGGGATCCCTACAAGAACTAGGGGCTGGGAGAAAGATGGACACCTCCTAACAGAAGTTGTAGCAGTAAAAGACAAACAAACAACATAGAACATAGAGGTCCGAAGACTAAGCAAAACTAATTGAGTAAAGTAACAAAGCACCTGGCTAGCTTAAGAGTAGAAATACAATGAAGTCCAGCAAAGCCAGAAGGGCGGAGCAGGATTAAATAGACCAAAAAAGGTCATGTGACCAGCAAGATAGAAAAAAACCTAACAGGAGAGTTCTAACAGTCTGTAGTTGTTTGTGCAGGAAGGGTCAAGAGTGGGTTTCTTTAGTAATGGAGTAATGATGGAGTGTTTGAAGGAGGATGGGAAAATGCCAGAGGAGAGTGAGAGATTAAAGATTGTAGTTAGGTGAGTTGTGACAACTGGAGAGAGAGACTGGAGGAGATGTGAGGGAACGTGGTCGGTAGTGCATGTAGTCGGACGAGAGGAAGAGAGGAGTCTGGAGACTTCTTCTTTTGTGATGGGATAAAATGTGGAAAGTGAGCCAGGGGAAATGCAGGGAGGGATGGGAGTCACAGCACTTGGTGGTTGAGAGCATATTTCCTGACGGATAGTATCTATTTTTTCTATAAAGTGGGAGGCCAGGTCGTCAGCACAAATGTCTGTGATAGGGGCTTGTGCTTTTGGCCTGAGGAGGGAGTGAAAAGTGTCAAAAAGTTTCCTGGGGTTGTTGGCTAGTGAGGAGATCAGGGTGGTGAGGTAGGTCTGTTTGGCGAGGTAAAGGGCAGCATTATAAGTTCTTAACATGAATTTACAGTGGATGAAGTCTTCTGGTGTGTGGGTTTTTCTCCAGAGGTGTTCAGCACTCCTATAGCATCTCTAAAGAAGTTGAGTTTGCAATGTGAGCCAGGGCTGTTTTACTGTGTGTTTGGAAGTTCTGAGGGTGAGCGGTGCTACTTGGTCAAGGGTGCTTCTAAGAGAGTGTCATTGTAGTGATGAACAGCCAGATTAGGACAAGAACAAGAGG